>PVIR01015145.1:0-38851 GCA_004026965.1 Petromus typicus
GAAAGGGGACAATGTTGAGATTGTAACAAAAAAGTAAGGAAACAAATTTTATATATATGGGGGGGTGGTAGGGTGGGTGGGGCTATGGGAAAAAATGAGAATTAAGTTGTGTCTTATACTGGTACAAATCCCCATTATGGAGTGCAATCATGATGTGTATATTTAATGTACCAATAAAGATAATTAAAAAAAAAAACAACAACATTAAGATTTCATCTCACTGGGCCGGGGAGTTAGCTCAGTGGTTCCGGCGCCTGTCTTGCAAGCACAAGGACCCGGGTTCGATCCCCGGTAACCACATACCATATTGGGTGTGGAGACTCACCCCCAGCAGCAACCAGTCCCACATACCACAGTGCCGGGCGTGGTGGCTCACGCCTGTCATCCCAGCCCTCGGGAAGCAGAAGCAGGAGGGTTGCTTTGATGTGAGTTGGAGGCTGAGCTTAGGGACAGCGTCAACTACAAAGCGAAACCCTGTCTCAAAAAACCTAAAAAAAAAATAAATAAATACAAAATAAATTGTGTAGGTAAATCCCAGTGTAGACTTGTATCAGAGCAAAGTTTCAATGAGTATCCTTTTTCTTTCCTATTTCCCTACTTTGAAAAGTTCCAAATTCATTTCAAAAAGACTTGCTATTGTTGAGTGTCACACCTTACTGCATCTCTTTTAGGTGCCACAAACTAGACAGTCTCAAAAATAAACAGAAAAGCTTAGTAAATAATACTGGATAAACAAAAGCATAAGCACAATGTCCCACTTTATTAAGCAACAAAATTGTAACACTGTAATACCAAGATTCCAGACCAGCCACATGATGTGCAAAGTCCCTGAAAAAACAAAAGTAATGAAGCCCCCTGTATCAAAAATTTATTAAGATTCTTAAAATACATCAAGAAAAGTCTAAGTAGTCAACAACTATATGAAAAAAGTTTTCAACATTACTAATCATCAGGGAAATGCAAGTCAAACCACAATCAGATATTATCTTACACCTATTAGGATGTCTGCCACTTACACACACTCACACGCACACACATAAACACACAAATAACAAATTGTTTGTGAAAATATGGAGGAAAAGGAACCCTTTAATGCTGCTGGCACTATTATGGGAAAAGGTATGGAGGTTACTCAAAAACAAGAAATAGAAATACCATATGGTCAAGCAATCCCATTTCTGGGTATCTATCCAAAGGAAATGAAGTCAGCACACTGAAGAGATACTTCCACACTGTCTCTTGCATGCCTCTCACAATAATCAAGACTTGGTATTAAACAAGATATATCATCAATTCAAAATAAATATACATAGAAAATACAATACTATTCAGCTGCAAAAAATAATTGAATTCTTTCATTTGGTACAGCAGGTATGGAACTGAGGATATTATGTTAAATGAGATTAGTTAGACGCAGAAAAACAAGTACTGCTTGTTCTCACTCATTTGTGGAAACAAACAAAAAATATAGAAGTAAAGGCCTCTCGAAGTTGAGAAGGGGAAGATATTGGGAGGGGAGTTAAAAACTAGAAAAGGGGAAGTAGTTCTAATGCTTGATCACACAGGCTAAGCATAGTCTGCAGCAATTAATGATACATTTCAGGTGGCTAGATGAGTTTAAGTGTTCCCCTCACAAAGAAATGATAATATTTGAGGAAATGAAAAATGCTAATTATCCTGATTTAATCATTAAACATTGTAATACATCTACTGAGTTATAATACTGTACCCAGTAAATAATTACAAATTGTATATGTAGTAAAATTACTAAGAATTTCAAGGCAATGGCAGAGCATTAAAGTAAGTATAGGTCTCTGCTACACACTGAGCCCTGTAGAAATACTTTTGCATCAAATATAAGACTAAAGGAACTCTGAAAGTGAAGGATGAAAGTCTAGAAAATAAGCTAGCTTGGTAACATACGAGCTGGTTCGTCTGAATTCAACAGTTTAGTTCTCTGGGCTTTAATTTTCACAACTGTCAAAGGAGCTGTGCCATTCTATGATGCTATGGTAGATCTTGCATTTTCTTATAAATTTTTGGGCTTAATTTTTCACTCAATTCATATTTGGGTTTTTGTTTTGTTTTCACACAGGGCCTGGCTGTGTAGTGCAAACTGGACTTGAGTTTGCAGCAACCCTCCTGCCTCAGCCTCTTGAGTAGTGGGATTATGGGTATGTGCCATCCCACCCAGATTAATAATTTTTAAAAAAAAAATTATTATATTAGGCAGCTTTCTTATGGCTGGGGACTGAGTACACAAAATCCACAACTGGAAGAAGGAAAACTTAATTTGGTTCATGATTTCAGGGGATTCAGTTCATGGTTTCAGCTGAAGGCACAAATATCATATGGAAGGGCCTGGTGGAGAAAATTTTACTCACAGTTTCCAGGAAGCAGAGCAGGAAATCAATGACAGATAAGTGGAGTCAAGGACCATTATAGTACCCAAGGTCATGTGTCCATGAGCTACACACAATCACCCACAACTGGGCTTCACTGATCCTTTAGGTGGGCCTGAAGCCTGTTAAACTGATAATCCAGTTTAACTGGCAGAATGACACTGGGCCCATAAAACAAATTCAATTATGCTTTTATTTCCCCTTTGCCTTGCCTTTTCTGTAGGATGCACTATCCACCACAGAATCAAAAAATGCAAGGCCTGTTGTGAGTACAAAAACTAAAAAATATTTTTCTATGATCAGATTTGCATGGCAAATCAATGAAGATAAAGACCAAGTCTGATGGTAATATGAATGCATTATTTGGAATCCTATTAGTTACATAAAATGATTATTCTTGCAAAAATAATAATGGCTGTTTTTTTTACTCTATTCAGTTCACCATATAGTAAAATGTGACTACTTCAGAAAAGCAAGAAAACATGAAAGTATATCTTCTTGCTAATTACCAAAGACCTCCCAATCAACAGACTAATCCAATAAGGCAGTTCAAAAAAGCACCACCAAGACACTAGCTTAGCATGTGTGACTAAGGCTCATTCAAAATTACTAGAAGGGAAAGAAAAAAAGGAAGTAAATTAATCTATACCCCCTACAAGGGATGAAAAATGAGCAAAAGGCTTGATTAAAAAAAAATCTCCAAGTCAAAAGACTATTTGAACAAAAGCAGCACTTGAACGAGATGAAACAGAATACCCCAGGCAGAAGAAAAATGATTTCTACTAAAAAGCTGACATTCCCCAAAGAAGTAAACTCCCCAGAAATTCAGAATGAAAATAAAAGCATAAAGAATCAAAGTCCACATTAAGTATATTAAGTTCTATTAAGTGAACAAAGTGTTTGATTCATAAACAAGCACAGTAAGGAAGCTCTCTATTAAGCAGTGTATTTTGCCTGACAACACAAGCAATAAATGGATTCAAACAGGGGAACATGGCCTTTCAGAGACCAGCACCTTACTACGATATTGTCATTGGGATTCATGCCATGGAACCGCATTGTAAATGCAATGGTTTCATAAAAAGAGTTCTAATCCTCTCACAGATAGTATCTACTCGCTTTCTAAAACTCAGCAGACATAAAGACAGAATTAATTTAAGATGATTCATGTATTTTTAAAAGTTTTGTTGAGTATCATTAATTTTTGTATTTATTTAGTTCATCAAGTATTTACTGTCTGGAGCACATAGTGTCCTCCAGGCTCTGAGCTAAGAATAAATGATGAAAAATAAATAAGGCCAGACTCTTACCCTAAAGTACTTTCAAATCCACTAGAGACTATAAGAAATCAGCTAATCTGCACATATGGTTCTTATAGAAAGATAGAGATGTATAGTACCAGTAACAGCAGCATGAAACGTGTCCCCCATAAAGGTAGTGAGAAATCTTCTTATTCTGTTAAAAACTGTAAACCTTGTAACCACTTGGCCGTAAGTTCTTTTTTTCCCATACACAATTTTTATTGGATAATGTCATTCAAATCTTCTAAAACAAACAAAACAAAACAGTGCATCAGCTGGATAAATTAGAGCAATTTTAACATCACTGTTTAAAGACCATCAATAGAGAAGACTTCTAGGCTGGTTCTAGGCTGCTCCTGCTTATTCTTTTCAGAATTACCATTCTGGAATTCCTTTGAGTTCTTGTGACTCGGAATCCAAAATCCCTCCCTAAGTGTAGCCTTTTCTTCTTCGCCATGTTCTTTTTCAAAACTGACAATTTACTGGAGAATATTTTAATAACAATCAAGACTACTGTTTAATGAGCACTTACCCCAATTTTTGAGCAAAGATACTATTGAATGCTGAGCTCAGAGTAATAAATCTGTAGCAACACATTGGGCCTATTTTTCTGACAAATTTACTTTGAGTAAATAACCTTTTCAGTAAACTACTTGACTCTACCCACTTAAGAATGCATTTGTAGACAAGCATTTCTTAAACAGTGAGCCTTGATGTGTGATGCTTACATATCTCATTTAATTTTCAGAACCTTAAAATAGTTACTTTCCTCCTCATTTTCAAATAAGGCAAACAAAGCTCAGTGTGGTTACATTGGTTGATAGCTAATAGCTCCTGGTGGGCAGAATAGAATTCTAACCCAAACCAACCTAACTTCAAAGTCTCTTAGCCTTAAATGCCAAGCAGCCTGTAGACAAAGTGTTATCACTGTGTTAATGGCTGAGTAAAAGGAAAGTGTTATCCTTGCTTTGGCAGTGCCTCTTTCAAAGGTAGAGTTGGAGAATGTGAACCATCCATTTTAAAAGAATGACTTTCTAATGGTGGAATGCTAGTGAACACTAAATGAGATTGAGGAGGCACTATTTTCAGGCATGTGAGACTTTGTATGGAACTTCTAAAATTATATGGACAGGTAACTTTTGGTATGCTTTCTGCACCAGTAAAAGTTGATGTTCAGGTGCCTATCCATCGCATCATTTCACTGCTCCTAGCATGGTACAGGGTTTGTTTAGTTTATTTATTCATTTGCTTCCTTATTCATTCATGTGTACACTGAAAAAACAGGGGGAGGCAGGCATTGGGTTAGACACTGGAAATGAATAGTTAAAATAAAGGTTGATACTATCATGCCCTTAGGGTTAGAGGATAATTAGAGATGATTTCTCTCGCTCTAAGATATTATCTTGAGCATACAGAAATGGCTATTTCTCTGTGCATGTATATGATACATAAAACTATTTATATTACCTTGTTGCAAAATAATTTAAAGAGAAGTAGATTTATAAAATGTGCAAGGAAATATTGTGCATTAGAAAGTACCTCTGTGATGAATTACTTTTTGAATAGGTGAATTTGCAGAATATTCATATCAGTGTGGTTTATTGGGCTCTGTACACTGGAAAAGAAAATTAACTAGATTATGGTAGAAAAATAGAACTACCAATTCTTGATAGAAATACACATATCTTTATTTAAAGATGAGGAAAGGGACAGGGATTTTCCAAGTCATTCAGCTTTTAAACTGATCAATCTCCCAGAAAACCACCGAGAGTCAGAGATATTAAATGTTAAAGCAAAGATACTTTTGAATGTGGAGCTTACAGTAACAAATCTGCAGCAACACAATTTCTCTGACATATCACTTTTAGTCTATGACCTTTTTGGAAGACTCCTTAACTCTACGCATTTAACAATCCATTTCTTGCCTTTGCTTTTCAAAGAGCGTTGACATCTGCCCTTCTTATTTCTGTAAGCGGTGTCATAAAGCTTAATTTCAATCACAAGGTTCAGCAGCTCAGAAAATTTGTGTCTTTACATTCCTCTTGTCATGAAAAGAAATATGTATATATATATATTTTTTTTTTCTAACTGGAAAATGGGTAATGAAGTAAAGGTTTGATGATCATAAATGTGGTTGGTTTCTTTGGTTAATCACTTCACTCTTTTTTAAAGAAGTGTTTTGAGATGTATGTTGAAGGTATAATGATATCAATTTAGAGCATATTTCTGAGTTTCTGTTAATTTCTGGTAAGATTTTTGTCAGTTATTAATTAACTTTAAAAGTATGAGTTCTATATACATTCAACCACAACTCTTATTTATTTAAAGAATCACCTGATTTATCTTTCTTTAAATATTATACATAAATTATTGCCTAACCAATCTTTATTATCTTTTTTATTTTAAATCTTTATTGGTACATTATGAATACACATCATCATGGCATTAAACATTGACAATTTGCACCAGAATATGACATGACTTGATTCTCATTTTTCCCCATTTCCCTGCCCTGCAAGCCCCCATGCCCTATATAGAAAATCTTTGTTTACTTCTTCACACACCATTTGTGTTTTAAGTACAAATAGAAAAAAATTTTTTTTGGTCTTTTGGTCTAGTTTTTTGAGACAGGGTCTGACTTTGTGGTTCACGCTGGCCCTGAATTCACTATTGACCCCAGGCTAGCTTTGAACTCAGGGCAATCCTCCTGCCTCTGTCCCCCAAGTGCTGGGATTACAGATGTGCACCACCATGCCTGGCTCAAATAGAAAAATTATATTTAAAGAAAGAGAAATTCAAGTTAAAGTTGAACATATTTTTTCTCTACAGTAAAAATCTTGTTGGTTTAAAACAGCTCACATTTATTCTCTTAAAGCTCTGAATGAGGCAGAGGACTGGGGCATGGAAAATCAGTTGAGCAAGAGGGAGAGAAGAGAGATCTACGAAATGCACAGAAAATAAAGTTTCAATTCTTTGCACCTGCAACTAATTGCAGAATGCCATCTTCAGCTTTTCTAGGGAGAACATGCGTAGACTTTTGGCAGAATAACCTAGACCCAGGGCCAGCCTGAGCAGTGGTACTACAAAACATGGTCACTATTAGCCTCCTGGGCGCTCTGCTCTCCCTTTTAAAGGGGTTCACTTTCACCCTGTACAGCATACTTCTTTTCATCTTTAATCAGCCCGTACTCACTCTGGAAAGCATGTTTCTTTTGGTATTGTCAATAGATGTGTAACTTTGCTACCTCTTTTTAATGTTTTGTCCAATTCTTTTTTCAAGAAAAGAACCTAGAGAGCACTTCCAGGAGAATCCAACACTCTAGAACCCAGTAACATAGAGATGACAACTGTATAATCAGTTTCATAAAACTTACATGAAGGTGTTGGCCTGTCCTGCCCCTTCCAGATGTTGTTCTAGGAAAGAATTTATTCCTTGTTTCTTCCCACTCAGAGTGATTTACCGCATTCTTAGTCTTGTAACCACATCACTATGAACTCTATGTTCATATTGCCTTCTTTTCTTCCATGTGTCAAATCTTCTTATGCCACTCATAAAAACATGTGAAATTACATTTAAATCCTACCCAGGTAAGCAGGAATGATATCCACATCTCAGGATTCCTAACGGAAGTCAACATGCAAAATCCGTTCTTGCTATCAGGGAATGATCACAGGTTCTAGAGATTAGGACGTGGATATATCATTTGTCTCCATCATTCAGCCTATTATATGCTTCTGAAATATACACAAAGTCATTCTATGATTTAAATGGACCATGATCACTGGGTTTTGTGGCCTTCTCTGCCATGAAAAGAAATTAAAAATTATATTTATGACTGCTTCAATATAAAGATGAATAGTCATATATTTGTTGCTTTCAGACATGTTTATGTGCTGATATTGTTTGCCACATGTACTAAACTTGTGGTCTCCCAACACTGAGGAATAGACTCATGTGTCAAAATGGGAGGTAGGGAGAGTTTTGTATTTGTTTTTGTCTTTGAGACAAAGTCTCATTGAACTCAGCCTTGAACTCACAGCAATCCTCCTGCCTCTGCTTCCTAAATGCTGGCGTGACAGGCGTGAGCCACCACACCCGGCACCGTGGTCTGTGGTGCTGATTGCTGCTGGGCGTGAGTCTCCACACCCAGCACTGTTGTATGTGGTTTCTGGGATCAAATCCAGGCCCTTGCACTTGAACCTAGGCTCTTGCTCTTGCAAGGCAGGTGCCAGAACCACTGAGCTAAATAAATCCTCAACCAGGTTAGTAGAGTTTTATTGGAAATGAGAAAACTAGTTCCTGAATTTGGAAGAAGGGTCCCAAATGGGTGGTCACATGGCCTCTTGATCCATACCTAATTACAGATAAGGAGAGGTGAAGAACTTCTCAAATGTTTAGTGGTCACCTATCACAGGCATGTCTGTGGATATAAGATGATAAATTGGAACTCAGGTTCTCTAGCCCCATTCTGGAACATGTAGGGTTTAAAGGAAAGTGGGAATTTGTGGGAAAAGGAGCTTAGAAGGGAGTGGCCGCAGCTCTCTTCAGTACAAAAGGGACTCCATTCTGTGTTACCTGAAGTTCAACTTCGGTCCAAAATCTTCATTCACTGTCCACTCTCATTTTAGTCCCCATCAGTATGGACGATTACCCAGCTCTACTTCATGGCCTTCACTGAGCTGGCTGCCTCACTCATAAGCCAACAAACTGTTCTTTATAACATTACATTCTTTATATTCTTTTTTCTGATTTTAAAAGAAATTAAAATGAAAATATCTTTGTGGATCCCTAAAAGTATTACAAGCCCTATGTATTTTGTCTAATTAAAATGTCAGGCCTGCAAAGAAGAAACATAAAAGTATCTGGATCTCAGCAGCTGCTACTAAAGTATATAAGCTCAGGAAAGAATTCTAATATATATATGATTCTTAATTGCACTTAAATTTTCAATATGCACAAGATTTCTGTTCCAGTTTAGATAAGTGTTCCATTTTCTAAGTTCTATCATTTATCTATAATGAGCACTTTAAAATAGAAATGACAAAACATTTTAAAGTTCTATTTCCTTCATATCCCATTGTATAAAAATCATGTTAAAATCTTTAAAAATGTGATAAAATGGTTTCATTTTGTCATCCCACTAAAGATTCTGTGGGCACCAATACACAGTGCTTCGTGTATGTTTTCACTGTAACTTTTAAAGGGTGGGCTAAGATATAAGCAACACTAATAACATTGAATTAAATCACACAGCCTCGGTGTGACCTGGTTGGATGTCGCCCAATTTATTCCTCTTTCAAATTAGGTTTCTCAACAATAATATTCTGCTGTCAAATGGTTTATAATTGCTAATACAGTTCATTTGTGATTTTGCAGAGTGACATTTCCATTGACAATACAAGAAGAGTGAGAAATCATACAAATTTTCATTTTCAGTGTGTTATGAAAGATTATGTTAATCAAAGACATCACAACTTGGGTAGCTAACAGTAAATCGCTTCGGTTTTTCTACTTTAGAAGGAAAATGGTATTATTATCATGCATTACTTTCCAACTAGGAATTCTAAAACCATAGATTTTCTAAATGCAAACTTTGTTTTACAAACTCAGTTCCTTGGTTTTAATAAACTCCTTAGATTTAGATTATGCAAAACATGATGTTTTCTATTACATTCTATTATCTCCATACAGTTTTTGCTATTCCTAAACTAAAACACATTATTACCCTATCTCTTCAGTGCTTTCTTTGGAAGAACAGAATGTGTAATATTTAAAATATGAAATAGCACATGGTAGCATACCTGGGTTCTCGGTGGTGTACTTTTATCATGCTTTTTCTTCTTTTTTTCAGCCCAAGCTCACTGCAATTTCTCCCACATTTTCTTCACTTCTACTTTTTCAAATAAATATAGTCACCGTCTTTTGCTTATTTTGTTCAATTGCTGTTTGCTCGAGCTGAGAATAACCTAGGATCCAACTCCAGAAAGTGTAACTAAGAACTTGGTCATGTTTATGTGACACGCCACTTGTAGAAAGAGACGACTGGGTGACATTATTGGCATGGCCGCGGGAGGAACCGGGCAAACGTGATGAGCACGGGTTTGGGTTCTGTTTTGTTTGGTGGTGGTTGCTGGTGTTTGCTTTTCTCTTCTCTTTTCCTGCACGCTCTTCCCTTGGTCTGGAATACAGGGCATTCTTCCCAAGGTGAATGGAGAGCTGTTTGGGGCTTTTCCAGCCAGGGGAGAGACAGGGGGGCAGACATGGGAAAGGAATGAGATGGCTGTTTTCCCCAGCCACAACAGACTTTCTTTTTTCCCTTTGGCATGCTTTGTCAGCTATGTGTTTGCTACTCTTTCCCTCCTTTTTTTGAAATTAGCCTGATCTCCACTCATCCCAGTTTGAAAATGGCTTTTCTTTTTCAGTGTGTATGTTGGTCGTGCTGGCATTACAGGTGTGATGCTGAGATTAAGGGTGGGGCGCGAGGATTAAATGTACCTGTCCTGAGTGGGAGTGAAACCAGTAGACAGGTTTAGAGCCTTCAGAGATTCATGCAGCTAGATGCTTTATGCAAACTATTGCCATCCTTTCATTGTTTTAATATCAGGACTTATGAGCCAAGCCTCTGATTTGGGAGAAGAGGAGAAAAGAGCTTCTTTTTCTTTTGAATATTTTGAACCAGCACAGTAGCTCTTTTCCACACAGAAAAGAAAAATGTCTCTGTTTTAAAAGGAAGTACCCGGGGTTTCGCTGGGGTGAGGAAATGTCCAGGAGATCCTGTTCACGCTGGCTTTAGCTGACTGGATTTCTCTTTGTTTTAAATCGAACTGGAGCCATACTGTCTTGGTTGCATTTCTTCCTTGTTTAACTATAAGTAATTTTAAAAACTTATGACTGACAACCTGAGCAGAACAAATAAACAGAATTTAAAATGCAGTTAAAGAGATCGTGGGCATATGAAAGCAGTGAACTTTTTACTCTCACCGTAAACGCAAGAGACAGTTTTCCCAGTAGAATCCACGCTGCTTCTGTGGAGCCATCAAGGGACTCAAAGTACCAGCTGAGCCATCTAGCAGCTGAAGCGACAAAGGGAATGCGCTTACGCAAAAGTGCCACTCTTAGCGCACGCTAGTCAGAGGACTACGTAAAGCCAGCAAGTGGCTTAGCCCCCTTCTCCCAAAGGAGTGAATGAGCTCCAATACGGAAACAAAAGCCTCTCAGAGGCTTTCTTTGTGTGTCTATAATTGTGGCCAGAGTCACCCTAAGGTTCAGACAAAGATATCTGTTTCATATGTGTTAGAGTCTCACAAGGATGCTTTGAGTCACCTTTGCATCTCCTCCTTCTGCATGGATGCCATTTTAAAGAGATAAGACCTAGTTGTCTCTTTCTCACTAGAGGCTTCTTTCAAGGATAAGCCAGTGAGAAATTTCTTGGACCGGCCACCACAAAGATCTCCCTGACTTCATCCAAAGGCCACATGCTAGCTGAATAGCAAAGATCGGACATTCTAAAACAGGAACAGCTTACCTACTGTTGCAATGTGGTTTAGGTTTAGTACGAACTGGCAGGCCGCAAGAGATAGGTATGTTGTAGTAGTTTAAACTATAAGAGCATTCTCCAGTTACAGCATTTCTACTTAAAACATAGAAAGTGGAATGAAGTGCCTTACATTTGGGCTGTTGTGACTCTATCAAAGGGAATCCTAAGGAACTATGGTGTTTAAAGGGCTCCAAAGACGAGAAAGATATTCTCGATGAAACCATCCAGAGGTCCCCACTTGTCTCTCAGGGGGATGAGGGTCTCTCTGATCTATTGATGTTGAGTGGTCTCTTCCACTTGCTACGTGTAATCCCCAGGCCAATAGATCAGGTCCCTTTTGCAGTTACAGATGTACAAGAAGGTATGAACTGTGCAAGTGAACACTGTGCCTTCACACGAGAAACAAACCGCCCTGGAAAGGTTATTCTCCCTTCAACAGAACCTAACTCGGGCTATAATACTAATGGAAGACTAAAAATGATATCTCATACGTCAGCTGCTCTTACCAGGGAAACAAAGAGATATTGAATCTTTCACAATATGCTAACATAGTTCAAATAGATCCATCTTCCAGGGAGAGAGAAGCATTAATAAGACATTATTTCTTCTGTCTATCAGTCCCAGAGATTTGGGATAAACTACAAAAGCTTCAGATGAGCCCAAAGACACATGGCCCAATTGTTGGACATGAAATTTTCTACGTTTAAAAATCAGGACCCAGAAGAGAAACAAAAGAGCAAGCTTAGTATGATAGTTCTCGTAGCTGGCAATGCTTTAAACCCACATGGGTTATCTACAGAAAAACCCAGCGACAATCAGGGGGAAAGCTCCTACTTTAAGTAGCACCAAGCCGCTGCCTAGGACCTGCCACTATCCTTGTCAGAGATTCTTTGGAGGCTGTACTGACAGAATAAGCTACAAAGTTCAGCTTGGGGCAGAGATTAGAAATACTGACTCCTCATTAAGTCAGAGGTATCTTGGGGACCAAAGGATTTTTGGTAAGCAACTGCTTAACAAGTTGCAGGCCGTGCTTTTAGACACGCCTGGAGTTATTATAAAACTTACATTATTGTTAACCTTGCTTCTTTGATATCTATAGGCCCACAAGTTAGTCACTCTTGTGAACAAATGATCTGTCAGATCCATGAAATGGTCAGGACATCAGTGGCCTGTCTCTAACAAAACCCTGAGGAAATGTGCTTCTCTGTTGGAAGTAGTTTTGTTTAAAGCCCAAAAGATGTGTGGTCATGCACTGTGTAGGGCACCAAATAAACATGTCTGAAGTTTCCTTGGGAAATTTAAAATCTGATAGAGAATCCAAAAGGGCTGCTTTATAGCCCGTTGAGATCTAACCTTATTTTCAGTTCTTAAGGAACCATTATAACCAGTTTTTACCTCTTAGGAAGATAAATGGGCTTTAGGGTATTTAGCTCAGTGGTTCTGGTGTCTGCACACTTGGGAGACAGAGGCAGAAGGATTGCTATGAGTTCAAGGCTGAGCTCAGGGCTAACCTGAACTACAAAGTGAGACCCTATCTCAAAAAAAATTGATTAATTGCAAATTATCAATCAAATTCAATTAAGGACATACATGTTTGCCATGAATCAAATACAGAATACACTCAGACGTTAACTAGAGTTGCATTGGATTGTATGTGTTTAGTGTAATTAACTGGAGAATTTCAAGTTGTAAGCCTTGGGGTTAAAGCTACTACCCTCGTTTTGTTTCATAGTGCAGAATGTTTCTTTCGACAATTAGTTTTATTCGTCTTGGGCTTGCCCTATCAGCTTTGTCCAAATACTTACATTAGTCACACTCATAAGCATGGATGGATGTCATAATCATGACACTTGGTTTTCATTTTGTGAGTCTTATTCTAGACAATCTCTGAAGAAAGCTTCATAATTAAGCTCTCAAAACTTAAGGATAGCCTATATATTTTTCTTTCATAATCGGAGAGAAACGTCTTATTTAGAAGCCTAATGTCATTTAATTTCAACTGGTTTCTAATTTTTTACTGGAAATATTTTCTCAAACTGTATTTCCGTTGCCTTAAGCTAGCTTCTCCCTCCCATCTTTTCAGGGAATGTAGAATTCTCCCTTCAAGTTTCCAACATCTTCCTTATTTAAAGTGCTTGCTACTGTGTCTCTAATTCATAAGAGGCGGTCTTCTTTTCAAGAAGCCTTCCATTCGCCTCTCTAACTTAGTTTAAATCTTTGCTCTCTCCTGAAGACCTTCCCCAGTTATCCCTGGAAGGACCACCTCTTAGCCTTCTTGAGCAGAGGGAGAAGGATATTCCCGAGAAGCAGTAGTTTTCTAGCTTCCCTTTACCACAATTTATCAATCCTTTACCAAAAAATTTCATCTAGGATGCATTATCTTTTTACTTCATATTTAATCTTTTGGGAAAAAAGATCTCTTTCATCTCACTCCATTTAACACTATTGCACCAATGTCTATACCTGTCTAATTCTATATGGTCCTTCAAGGTCTAGCTCAGGAGTTCTTTTCTCTGAAGAATCTCTGCTGACTATTTTCTTCCTCTTTTTAAAGTTTTCCATACTTCATTTCTTTTAGAATATATGCTAAGTCATAGTCACCTTTATTTAGTCCTACTTGTAAACATCACCTTCCTTACAGCCTATAGTGTATTGAGTGTATGTACAACTCCATTCTTGACTATTTCATCTTTGAGTGACGTTACTCTTTCTGAATGCTTCTGTCACATTTATTGGTGTTTTCCACTCTTTGCTTGTAAGAAAATAAATTAAGTCAAGAATCTGCATTTCTAGTCTTAGAGGAAATAGGTATACAATTGATGGTCTTCTCATTATATCTTACCTGCATAAGAATTCAAATATCTTCATATAGGTATTAACCATATGCTCTACCTAGAGGTATGTATGTCTCAAATTCCATATAATTTATCTATGCTTCCCTTTTAACTTTATAAAATATTCTAACCATAAATATTAATGTTCTTGGATTTCTATATGAGTGCTCATTTTGATGAGCAATATCTTTTCACAGTCTTTGATTTTTATTTTTCTTGTCATAGTCAGTTATGAATTATATTTTTTGTGGTACCAGGGAACGAACTCATGACCTTGTGCTTGCAAAGCAGGTGGCAGCACCACTGAGCTAAATCCCCATCTTCCAATGAATTACATTTGTAATAGACAGAACTCAAAGATGGTGTGGCCGATGTCCTTCCCTAGTGATTGACAGGTCATGTACATGCCCCTGTTTTGAATATGAGCAGGGCTGTGGCTACCATATCATTCCTATGATTTACTAATTGGGAGACATAGAGTTGAAAACTGGCGATACTTTCTTGAATGGGACTGAAATAATTAGGAGACTCATTAGAAGGATAGACTCATCAGAAAGATATTTCTCCTAGCCTAGAAACAAAAGCAAGCACCCATGTTGTAAACTCTCACAAAAATCACAAAGGGATGAATTGTGAGCAGCCTCTTGAGGTTAGCAGAGGACACTAGCAAAATATCATCAATGGAGACTTCAGATATCCAACTGCAAGAAACAGAATTCTGTCCACAGCCAGTTATCTTTTATTTACATTTCTAGGAAATTCTCTTCCTCTATTATTCTGAGCCTTTAATTCCTACAGCTTAAGTTTCCCAAATGTCCAGGTGAAAAAAATTACATGTGGTACTTGATAAAAAATGTTCATATTTAATGAATAACAGGGTACAGGAGAAGAGAGATCTTTCTCTGTTAATCTGTAATTCATTTTAATTCACCTTAAACCAAGAAATACTGGTTTATACCATGATCCAGAAAAACAGCTCATCATGTTTGATACCAGCTATGAAACCATCTGATCGACAACCCTATCCTTTCTGTGTAATAATATTTAAAAAGAATGAAAAGGAAAATCAGATGCGGGCCCCAACTCTTTTGATTTCTTACCCAGAATTTCAAAATTACTACTGATTTATTATTGTTCAGCTCTGATAATAAAACATATTTTTCAGTACACCCCTATTAGTTGTTTGACTTCTTTTTACTCTATAGACATGAGACAGATTCCCATCGTTAAGTTTCCGAGTGTGATTGAAAATATGATTCCTAATGTTGGGAAGATAAAATGGGTAGCAGTATATTAATCACATATTCTCTCAATCTCATGAAAAGTGACACCACACGTCACACAGGAACACATGAGGTTTTCCATTTGGAACAGTTAACAACCCAGAGTTGTAAAAAATGCACTTTATATATTGGGAGGGTGGGATGAAACCCTAGTTCAAGCAGAACGAGGTGGATGACTGGGTTAATTGTTATCCGAGAACTGAAATCTACTACAGAAAAATACTTAGAGACTTCTCTTTGTCTCTTTGGTCTTATTAGACTAGGAGATTTTTTCTTTGGCAGGACAGTGGATTGAAAAACTTATGGTTAGTCATTTGGAGGCGCTGTCAGTTTCACCAGATGTAAAGCCAACAAAAAATATGCAACCTTGATTTTAGGCTTTTCACCATACCCTGGAATCAGTAAACAGTGATGAGTGATACTGCCAACGTATTCTGAATGTGTGTGACTAGAAAGTAGCATCCACCTCACTTACCCACGATGGGGGAGTGAATCTTTAATGGATATTCACATATTACCAATTTCTAAGCATAACATTTAGGACGACGACAACAACAACAAAACAGGTTTCTGGATTCCCAGGTGAACATGCATTATCTATTTGTTTATCATAAAACTATCAAATCCCCAAATTATTAATGAGCAGGGATATTCAATTATGTTATCATGAAGCTTAAATGTGCTTCTACAGTAAAGAATTTCAATTGTACTTATCACTTAAAAATTTTCAAGTCCCTGCAAACAGCCTCCCAGTCTCTCTCCCTTTTTGGTTTCATTATATATGACCTCTAGGAGAGGATGTTTCTTCGTTAGGAATAATTACTATAGCCCGTTCCCTGTTTCCTGTTACCCTCTTCCTGTCTTAGCGCTGTTGCAAGTTAATGAAACTTAAGGAAAGATTTCAGCTATAATGATAAAAAGAAGACAATAAGATACTATAACTTTGAGCAAAAATTCCTATGACCTGAAGTGGTAAGTGCCTATATGGCTCGTGTTAACACCATGAAACCTTCCTGGGATGAATATAGTCCTAACACATCATTGAAGTTGATGTAGAGCATAATCTACTCAAGATGATCAAAGTGACCATTAAGAAGTAGGTGAAATTAAAGTGTCATTTCTGTTCAGGAACTCTGAGATGTTCAGAGATTTTCTTCCTAAATGCTTACTTCGTAAGTATATTCTTTACATGTACATGTTTAAAGTCTATCTTCACATAACTTATTAAAAAAAAGCAGAGAAAGGCATATCTATCTGAAACTTTAGGGACAATATTAATGCTTGGTTTATACATTTCTATGCACATGTGCCTCTGCTAAAAGTAGAGAATCATACCTGTAATACAATCAATTCAATGAAAAACCTACCTTCGAGTAAGCTGAAGTTGAAAACCTCAGGTCATGCAGTAATCATAAACACTATGTATGTCAATGTAATTGTTGTAAATATGAAACATGATCTAGTTTAAGTCAGATTTAATCAAAGATGGGCAGTGGTTCAGAAATGTAATGGTTCCATTTTAAAGATGTTAACATTCATTACTATATTAGATTCATGTTTTTAAAAGTTTTTGGACATTGGGCTTAGGCCCAGCGGAATTTTGAAAATCAAAATTGACAGTGCATATTTAACTATCATAACCACTCAGCAATTATTCTTAGCTGCTATAGTCTCTTCGAATAACTTCACAATCTAAGAACTTGTGGGCATATTGAGATTCCTATGGAAGTTATAGCATTAATAAAATTGAGTTTTAAATTTCCCTAGGCTCAACCTAGACATTAAGAATATAAATGTAAATTAACAGAGAAGAGCTAGCAGCCATGAATACTAACACTCAAATTGCATTCATTTTCATTTAAATTTTACACAGACATCAGGGAAACAATTTCTCCTCCTTTCCTCCAAAGATATTATATTAATAATTTGGCAGTCTTCCCATGGTAGAGCAACATGGAATGTAACATCTTTATATTACTTAGTAAACAGGCATATTGAAAAATAACGCTTGATGGGTCATGTTTGCTTTGTTTGTAGGACAATTTTAGAGACTGAACCAAGATAATCTACTCCTGAGCTTAAGAAGAGTCTAAGTATTAAAAGTGTGAGTTGAGTATACTTGCTAACCAATAGTCTGTCAATGAACTTGAGTTCACGAAGGTGAAAATCGCCATAATTGATAACAAGCAACAAAACAAATGAAACAAAGTATGTAAAATGGCATATAAAATTTGAAAACTACATATAAATAAAATAAAATAGGTATAAAAATATGTATAAAAATTAAATAAGTAAAATATGTATAAACATAAAATAAAGGAGTAGTGCCAAGCACATACCAACAAATCCATAAGAAAATCAAATAACAACTTCAACCAAAAAATATATGAAAAAATTTCATCACTCTAGAAAGGAAGGAAATTTATATGAAAACTTCTATGCAATAGTTTTGCTCATCAAATAGAAAATCTTTGCTGCAGTATAAGTTCAGTATGAGGTAAACTGACACTCATGTACTTTTCTTGAAACCTCTGGGAGGGACACTGGGCAAGTTCTAACTCAGACGATGTGATCCATCAGACTCATTCTCAGAGTCCATTCCAAGGAGATTCTCACATAAGTCTCAAAAGACTTACAATGGACAAAAAGAATGCATTCAAGGCCACCTATTGTCGCAGTATTTGTAAAAGGAAATAATTGTAAATACCCCATGTCTAGTAATGGAAAAATAGTTGAATAAATTAATAGTATACCCACAGAATGGAGTACCATGCAGCTATTCTTAAACTGAGAAGGATCTATAGCTGTTAGTGTGCTATCTTACAATATTTTAGTCAGAAAAATCATATTTTACAATCCTTAGTATAATATGACACAATTTAAATAAGGAAATACACACGATCATTTATATATACAAATGCATAGGAATAAGGTTAAAGAAATTTATACCAAAGTATCATGGAGAAAAAACTTAAGGGGAGCCATAGTGGAGCAGATAAGAGCATTGCTATGTGATCTCTGAAAAGTTCTTTACACATACTTATTCTTGTATTTGTTTATCTACAAAATGGTGCTGATTTTGTTGTTTTCTTCCTTAGTTTTATTCTTTACAAGGAGAAAATGAAACAATGTGTATAAAGCACTGAAAATGAAGTCTGAAACATTATACAAGCTTACTATGACTGGTTTTTTTTTTTCATTTTTCTGTAAGAATGTATTCATAGATTATCTGTTACAAAGGGAAGGGCTATGGGAAAAAATGAGAATTAAGTTGTGTCTTATACTGGTACAAATCCCCATTATGGAGTGGAATCATGATGCATATATGTAATGTACCAATAAAGATTAAAAAAAAAGAAAGAAAATATTTGCAAAACTAAAATAAGCAAGAGATAGACTTCTACATAGGACAAAATGAAGACAAAAGGAAAAATATTTTGCTTAATCTAAAATTTAATTATACCACAATCCAGTAAAATATTGGATCATAAATATATATGCACATATCCCATATACATATATAGATAGATAGATAGATATAGATATGTTTGCATTATAAATTGTACCTTTTTAAGAAATAAAATATAGTAACAATATTTTGCAGCTCTTCTTAGCAACAGATGGAGTCTGTTGTTTGAATCTGAGCTTGTCCTATGATTTTCTTTGACCAATAAAAAGTGGCAGAACAAGCCTCAGGCTTTGCTAGTGTGGGATGCTACCCTATCTCCATCTCATAAATAAATTGGTATAGCCTAATGCAGAGTGAAAGACTATGTGGAGGGCACTAAGAATGGAGGCATCAAGTAGTATCCAACATGTACTGCCAGACATAAGAAGAGAGCTGCCCTCTGTCTTTTAACCCAGTCAACGCTCCAGCTGAATGCAGCCACACAAATATTTTTTGAAAAAAATCAGTAGACCGAATAATCAGTTTACACAGAAATTCATGAAAAAAAAAATAAAGTGCTATTGGTTTAAAATACTGAATCTTGAGGTCATTTAACATGCAACAGTAGTTAAGTGCTACATAGAACATGTGATCTCGTGGAGAGACACTACATGGAAACAGATGCTTAGAGAGCTCAGTTGTTTCAACCCCAAGGGGAAGCTCCAGGCATATACGAATATGGCCATGCAGGAAAAACTTAGCCTTAGTGTCTTTTGATCTGGATGCAGCTACATTTGTGAGCCCAGACACCAACCGCATAAAGAATTCCCATTTTAATGAGAAGAAAAAAATAATGTGATGGTAATAAAAAAAAAAGAAACAAAGCTTATGTATATAGGAGGTGGGGGGTTGTAGGGTGGGTAGGGGAATGGAAAAAAATGAGAATTAAGTTTTGTCATGTACTGGTACAAATTCTCCATGTTAAATGTGATGATAATGTGTATAATGTACTAATAAAGATTTGAATTTTTAAAAATTTTTCATATATATAATTTATATATATATTTCATATATATATAATGTATTTATAAGATATACCAATAAAATCAATTTTAAAAAAAGATCCCCACGTAGTCTACAAAACTATGAGAAATGATAAACTGCTGTTTTATGCTGCTGAGTTTTTTCAATAATTTATTAACACCAATAGGTAACTGATCCCATACCAAAGAAGCATAATTTACTAGATATATAGACATTCTTATGGTTTGGATATGGTTTGTTTCCCAAAGGACGCTTGATAGTATAGGGACGTTATGGGGAACCTTTAATAAGTAAGGCCTGCTGGGAATTAATTGTGCCATTGAAGATGATGGTTATGGAAGGAATTGACGTACTCTATGGAGACCCTGATTAGTTCTCACAGGAGTGTTGTAAAAGAACAAGCGTGACTCCTGAATGGCTTTCTCATTTCCGGTTTCACTATTGAACTCCACTTCTTGCACACACTCTAGCCCGGATGCCAACTGCTATGTGATCACCTGTCCTGCCTGCACCATGCTCTCTGTACTTTCAGCCTAAGAAAACTGTGTGATAAACTTTTCTTCATTAGGTACTTTATTAAAGCAATACAAATGAACTACTGATACCATATAAACTCATGATTATCCCTTAAACATTGTCATGGCATAAGCTAATGCTATTAAGTCATGATACCAGATTTAATTTAATTTAATTAGAGTATAATATATACTACATATAATATATGTTCTTTAATTCTTCTCATGATTATTTTAACCCTTTGTCTTAGAAAGTAAGCTCTACATTCAAAACGTGCATCCAATTATTTCTATATGATACACTATGTACGATCAAAATTTATTCAAGGACAATTATCCAAATACCTTGACATTATGGAAATAAGAGTACAATTTCTTAAATATCCATCTAAATAACTATGATAAAACATAGAAGAAGAATGGCCTAAGACCCAAAGAGGAAGTAGTTTAAAGGAGAGCATTTCAGGATGCAAGCTCGAGAGGAAGCCTCTTAGAACAGGCAGCAGTCTGAAAAATAAGTGGGTGTGAGCTAAAGACTTGTATGTTCTATTCACAACAGTATTTAAGCAAAAGCACACCCTGCTTCAGTGTACCGAAAACTCATCTGATGGCCTGTGAGAAAAACTGAACTTCACACAACTTCAAAAGAGACAAAAGCAGCATTAGCCTGCAGCACTCTGGAACTTCCGTCAAGGCATCGAGCGCCCTGCAAAGTCAACAAGCCCACGACTGTTTGGTGCTAGGTAACTCCTGTCGATTTCTACGGTGTCACTGGAATTCCTTTGTTGATAAAACAAATATGTCTTGAAGAAGTCAGCATTCCTGTAATGATATTCAGGATGCAAGCTCAAGAGGAAGCCTCTTAGAATGATATAATGAAATGTGTGTTTATAGAAAATGTGGGATAAAATTATTTTTTTTCAAAATGAAAGTCAACAATAGGCAAAGGATTTGTAAGAAATCATAGCTCTGTTTTTACTTTTTAGTAATAACTTTCTGATTATGGAGTGTATATGATGGAAAATGAAGTATAGAATATACAATGAAAAATTAAATTTTCAGAAATTCCATAAATTACCACTAATACTGTGATTCATTCTCCCAGTCTTTCCTTTACACATCAATTTTTTGTTTTGGTCTATTTATTCTAAATTGTTTGATGGAATTGTGTACTATTTCAATTTCTATTTTTTTCAATTTAAAAATATCGAGGGCTCAGTTTTCAGTAAGATGAATTTGAGGTAATCATAAAATATTAATGATGAAATATCCAGTCAGATTAAATTAGAGATGCAGCTGAAGAGGAATGTCATAGCAAAGAATATGATCTTGAAGATGTCACTCTAGAAGTAATTATTGACTCCAGATCATTCATACTGTTTCAAAGCATAAATTATTATGTCTGGTTTTTTTTTTCTTTTTTTTGAGACAGGATCTCACTTTGTAGTTCAAGTTGGTCCTGAACTCAGCCTTGAAACCTCAAAGCGTGAGCTATTGGGCTAGGAAAACCATTGATTCAATGAGAATAGAATACATAATTTTAAAATGCATCCCATGACTGCTGTAAATATTTACACTGGAATGCAATATAAAAATCAGTCTCTCATGGCAACTATAAGGACTGAGCCTTTAAGAACAATAAACACACTGAAGAAGGGGAATTGTTATTTTAAGAAAAGATCAGAGGTCGGCACGGGGCTGCAGACTACTTTTTGTTTTGCCTTATTTTTTGTGGTACCAAAGATCCAACTTATGACTTTGCACTTGTGAGACAGGTGGTGCTGCCATTGAGCTAAATTCCCAGCCCCGGATGACTTTCTAATTATTTGCTTATTTATTTGTTTTGGGTACATTTTATATATACACTATGATCACATTCAGCATCAAGGATTGGTACCAGTACATGAGACTTCTGGATTCTCATTTGAAGATCTAATGTGCTGTTGTTTTTGTGGGTTATAACTATTGATATGTATGTATCAGAGCTTAGACAAAAATTAGATATTTATGAATTAAAATGTAAAATGATTGTAATAAACATATTCCATGTTCATATAAATATTATTTTCATGAAAAATTGTTATAGTTTCAAAAAGAACACATTATTGAGAAAAGTGGTACTTTTATGTTTAAATCTTGGGTTAATATAATAGACCTGCATTACTTAGTCTACTATGCTAAACCGATATACACCTGTAAAAATGTAAGCGAAAAGGAAATAATATGTTATGAAATTAAGCTTGAACAGACACCTCAAAATGCACAAAAGTAGTCTCTGGGACCACAAAGTGTGGACCACACTTTGCGAAGAAGAGGCATATAATACAGAAGGCATTGGAAGGATAAGGTTCAAAAATGCTTTATTGATAGTGACTATAAAGATTGTATTGACATGAGCAAAGAGTTTTTGAACTGTACATCAGACCAGAGTACACATGTCCTGACTTTCCACTGTCAGAGCAAAATCCAAATTCCAATACCTTTCTTCACACCTTCCTCTACTCTATTTATGATCATTACACACTGAAAAGGTTTTCCTTATTATCCTTGATGTGCACAGATATTTATTCCTATCAATTAGAATAGATTCTATTTTCTCTTCCCCAGATGCTAACTGGTACCCAAGCTCCAGTTCTTAGATTAGTGGCCCTTGGTTTCGGGAGGCCTCCCAACCGATCCCAACTCCAATCTGCATTGAGTCTGTTTGCTCTCTTCCAGATACCTTGTTCTGTCAAGTGCACCCATCGATTTAGAATTATGCTTTCCATCGCAGGACAGTGGTGTTTTCTCCTGCCAGTGGGTTGCAATCTCCACAGGGTGAGAAGTAGGGCTGCTTTGTTGACCACTCTTTTCCCAGGATGTAGCGCTGAACAGGGACACAGGAGGTGCGCTGGAGATGTTTGTTTAGTGAAAGCACAAATAAGAGAGTAAAAATGTATATGGAACTTATTTTCTTAATCTGAAAAGAAATTATTTATGTTTATTGCTTTGAATGTACATTTGAATGTACATTTTTAGTTCTCAATTTTCATAAAAAATGCACTTTCGTATCTGTTGATTACACACTACCCCAATAATTATTAGCATTAAAATGCCATCATTAATGTATGTGACTCTACATACATTTTGGCCACTATTAAAGATGTACGGTAGAAGTATTAAATGCTTTAGTTACCTGATAGTCAACCATTATAATAATTCACTTAAAAAGTTACAACAGTGAGGTCACAAAGTTAGAGAGAAATTCAATTGCATTTAAATGCCAAAAGAGCAATCCTAAATGTTCTATACTCTTTTCAAGTTCTTTTATTTAGAGCATAATTTCATCTCTCAAACAGAAACCATGGTACATTTTGCAATCAATTTTCCACTTTTCAACAACTGTGATAGTTAAAAAAGTGCCAGAGAGTAATATTCTTAAAAGTATTTCCAATAAAAAGACAAACACTTGCAAACAGCCAGCTTTCAGATCTGCAAAAGACGGCTCCAAGTTATCTTTATGAGGATACAAATTATTGTTATTGCGATGTTGGTTTATGTGTACAAATATCAAATGTAAGTGAATTCTAGATAAAAAACAGATACTATTCTTTTAACTGTCTGTAATTTCAAATTTAGGCAATGACTTGAACATATTACAGTATGAGTGAGTGACCAAGGCACTTTATTGAGTAGCCTTCGTTTCTGAAGGTTAAAATTAATCTCTTAGGGATATGTATTACTTTGAGAAAAGGTACTACATTATTGACAGAGGCTTTCCAATATTATAGGAGAATATACACTTCCTTGAGCAGGGTTTGCTATATGGAATACAAAGTGATTTGCCAAGCTCAAAATGTAAAAAGAAGCAAACACATTTTGCTTTTCCTTGGCATGCCAGCCAAGAAGTAGCCCCACAGTGTCCATTTGGATACTAAGTAAGCATAGGTAAACAGACAAGTTTAATTGGCTTCTCAGTTATTCTCCTGAGCCTTCCTGGGGTGTGCGGAGGGGGCGGGGACGGACAACTCATCTGACTGTGCTGTGAACAGTTGGTGGTCAGAATTCTGCATCCATCCTCAGTGGGCACAGCCAGGGGGGAACGGTCCCTCCCCAGCACCAAGCTGGTGGCTGATATATCACCAACCTGTTTATGGACAGTGTTTGGGTAAAGAGTTGTCAAGGCACCTTACCTGCTTCCACTCATGGAAGGCCAAGGCCAACATAGCAGCACTGTTTTTAACCTCTGGTAACTGATCACTGGATGGCACTGTCAACAGTTACAATAGGAAACAATGGTTCACCACAACGAGTACTTATTGAAAGCCTGTCTTAGAAAACATCTTCCATTAGGCGAGCAACCAAATAAAACTCCTTCGTTTCAGATGGTACATATTGATTTTCTTTATGTAATTGTTATTGACTTTAGTCTCCTAATATTATTGTACTTACACTCTTACTTATGAGAATATTTAGAAACAAGATTGAGATAGGTGGTATTTTCCATTCTTCATTTTCTCATAGAATGCAAACGATGGATTAAACAAATATGATCAAAAATAAAAGCTAAAATCTGTAAGTATTGTTCACTAACAGTGAGTGATTCGAGGTCCACATTAATAGCGAGTGCGTATATACTGGATCAGTGAAATCTTCACATATCTTTGAATGATTATTACCTTCTTTACATCTCAACTTCTTTGGCTGTGCTGGCAGTTCCTGGAATATGGTAGGTGGTCCATTATCACATGCTGAATTGAATTTATATAATAAGAGTTCCAGGAACAGACATGTAAAGGTGTTTGAGTACACATGTCTAAGTGTATTTGAGAGCACAAAGGCATAGCTCTTTAAAACTCATAGCAACTTATATGAAGAATACAAGCTAGACAACTGGGTAATTGTCCTACGCAGAGATTGCGTGGTTCACTGCGTTTGGTTATATTGCCCTCTACATTGCGTGGTTCACTGCGTTTGGTTATATTGCCCTTTACATTGCCCATTCTGAAAGTAGAAATCGAGAATACCTTTTTCCTGATATTCCTATTGGAAATGGAAATTCTTGGTTCCATCAGCAAAACTACTCGAAAAATTGTGCAATTAAGTGTTGCTTAAATGCACCTGGGGAACATCTAAAGTTGAATAAGTGTTTTAGGAAATTCACCTACGGTATGTGGATAAGAGCCTCTGGAAGCAGCAGATCAGGTCTTATGAAAAGCAGAAGAGTGGCACAGCTCTTTACACTTGACGATTAGGATGGAAAACAGTGTTTGTGAAGAACTCCAGGGCTACAGGTGCAGACCAGGCCAGGGAAGGGCACTAGGGAGCTGCAGGGGACGTGGGTGGGGGAAGGCTGAGCGAGAGGGAGGAACGTGCAAGCACAAGGGCGGGTCGGGGGGGCACCGTTCCGCGATTGAACACACAGCTCAATTTCTGGGAGAGAAGAAAGTTCAACCTCTTTTCATGAAATCACCAGGTGTCACTCCGTTTCTAAGTGTCTTCAGAACAAAACAAAACAATTCATCTCACAGCCAAGTTGAGTATTCTGTTTCCAGGGCTGCTATGGGTTTTCTACCTCCCGTCTGGCCAGAATTCCCTTTCCCTAATTACTGGTTCCAGAGAGTCCTTAGATCCACAATGTTTAGATTCACAGGTTATTCTCTAGATGTTTCTTATTTCCTTCCAGCACTCAGAGGTAGGGCGTGTGGAGACACCCTGAGAGTCTTTCCCCTTCACGTTTGAGGATTATTAGGCACTTCTTAATGAGAAATCTTCCACTCTTGTGTTTATTTGGAATTTATAAAACCATTCCGACGTATGTAAAGGGCTTGCATTTGTTTTGAAGGAGAGTCCTGGGTTTTAAGGGAGTTCATTTACACACTGGTGGCAAGACGCGGGTTTTATAGCCATCCTCTCCCCACTGCTTTTTCCGGGAGCCCAACGGAGAGATCACACAGGAAACAATTCCTGTGGCCCTACAGACCCTGCTTGTCGCCGTTTGTGTCTTTGTTGGCGGGGCGTAGGGCAGGAGGGGCACGGCTGGAGCCACAGGGATCCAAAGGTGTCCTGGCCGAGGCCCAAGGTGGTGCTGGAAAAGGGGCGATGGCAGCCAGTGCTCTTGATTCCCTGCCCCTTCCCTCGGGAGTGTTCAGCTCGGAGCTCATCCTGCCTTCGGTGGTGAGATGTGTTTACAGTTCTCCCTCTTCGCAAATACCTGGATCAAAAAGCCGGGAAGACGGGGACACGAGGTTCCGAGATCTCCCCCTGGCGTCACCCTGCACCCTTCTTTTCTGGAAGCCGAAGCCAGGCGGGGGCGCCGGGCGCAGAGCCCACCCCGCCCGAAGCCCCGCGGGCCGCCGCCGCCTGCCGGGACGCAGCGGGCAGCGGGCGCGCCGGCCCCGCTCCACCCGCCTCACTGCAGCCCCTAGCGGGCGCCCAGCTCGGCCGGAGCTTCTCGCTCTCCCGCCTGTTCTTTCGGATGGAAATTTCTAACGTGAGCGCACACTTGCGCATTCACACAAGCCCCTCTTTCTTCACTCCAGAAAAATATCAGTGAACGTCCTTTGCCCAGAGAAGCTCGACTCTTGGCGCTGTTATTTCTCCGCCCAGAGGTTAGCGGGGCAGTCCCTGGGAGCACTCAGCCCGCCTCTGCCCCTGACCCTGCCGGGCTATGGCTGAGGTGCCACTCGGGGGCGAGGGCCTTAGAGCCTGCAAGACTCGGGGATTTCTGTGTTTCTTTCTTTCTTTTTTCTTTTCGCAGTTGGTGGGGCTCCCCTTGCCCGGCACTTGGTATCTCCCACGGTCTAGTTCTAGCCGGGAAGCCGGGAAGAAAGCGGCTGTGGGCGTCGCCGCCCTTCCCGGAACTGGAGCGTGCTCCGCGGAGAGGGCGCCGGCGCCTCCCGCCCGGGTCACGGCGGCCCCGCCGCGCGGCTGCGACGGGCTGGCGAGCGGCTTCCTGCGGGCCGCCCCCGGCCCGGAGCATGCCCAGTCGGGCTCTCCGGGCTCCCGAAGCGAGTTTCTGGGCGTGCAAATTCCACTTCTCCGCTTTTTCGAGGAGGCTGGGAAGGGAGGGAGTCAGGGCTTAGGGCAGCGCACTAGAATCGTCCAGGTACGTGGCCTCGTGGCCAGCTGGGTGAGGGGCAGAGCTGCTTGGTGAACTCAGGGACAGGGCGGCCAGGCAGGCCGGGAGGCAGAGCACCGCCACAGGGACCTTGGCGGCGCTGACCTGACGCGCCACCAGGAGGCTGCGCCGCCGTGCTCCGGCGCCTGAGGGTCACACTGCCGGCCGCAGCGCAGGGGAGCCTGAGGGTAGTTCGTGCATTGAATTCACGGGGGCGGGGTGGGTGAGAAGAACCCCAAACAGTTTATCTTCCTTTTCTTCTTTCTTTTTTCCTCCACCGAAGTTATTCTGGCAAAAGACCTCGCATTCTTTCTAAGTGGTCCTGAGTGTTACACACCCAAGCCGTGATCGCCGTCCTGCGTTGCGTCCCTGTGTGCACTCCCGTGTTTGTGTGTCATGACCAGAAAATGCTGCCCCAGGTTGATGATAGGGTGACAAATATTTCTCCTGACCCTTCACAAACGCTGCTCACACCACTCCTCTGGTCAGCACCTGCACGATGGTAGAAGACCTAATTCGGGTTGGTGCACATTCGCTTCTTCTGCCTCAGCCCCGCTCTCCTCTCGCCCTCTCACAAGCCGGTCTTTCCCCTCCGGACTCCCTTCCCCGGCCTGCTACCTGCTCCTCAGCCCTCCTCCTCCTCGCCCTGCTCCTCCCCCTCCCTGGTCTCAGCTGCGGATAAAACCTGGAGTCTTGGGGAAAAAGAAAAAAAAAAAAATTAAAAAAAAAAAAAATCCTCGGCTGTGGAGCTGTCAAACCGGGCATGCTCAGTAGACAGGGCAGGTTTTTTGGTCTTGAGTAGCGGAGAAACATTTTTTTGCACCACCGCGACCAGCCTTAGAGCGCGGCGGCGGCGGCCACGGCAACATCAGCGCAGCCTTCGGCCGTGCAGACCCCGCACTGAGCACCGGCTCAGCCCGGAGTTCACCTCCGAGTGCCCCGGGCTGGGCTCACCCTTTTCGCTTGCACACTCACACGCACTCTTTCTCTCACACACGTACTCTCACTAGCTCGTGCGCACACGCCCGAGGCGCGAGCCCTCTCCCGGCAGCGGCCGTCCCCGCGCCGCCGTTCGGGGTTCGTGTCTCGCCCCCGGCGCCGCCAGCGCGCGCGATGCGGGGCCCCGAGCGGCACCTCGGACGGTGATGTGGACGTACAGTCGTTTCCCGCAGGCAGCGGCCCCGACTCCCGAGGTCCCGGGCGCGAGCAGCACCCGCCAGAGCTGAGGAGCCGAGCAGCCGAGCCGCCGAGCAGCTGAGCGCCCGGCGGAGGCAGGTCCGCACCTAGGGACGCCGCGGAAACTTGCGCCTGGGCGAGGTAGGTGCGCGCCCCGGGCTCCCGCCTCGGTCCTTCCGGCCGCCACCCTCCCTCCTGCCCCAGGACGCGGGCGAACTTCGCCCCGAGGCTGCCGCGGCGGAAGGCGGCTTCGGGCTGGAGTAGCCCCTGGCGCCCGCCCTGGGACTCCTGCCGGCGGGCAGGGCTGCCCCGGAAACCTCCTCCTCCGCTCTCCCCGACCCCGGGCTCTGCACCCCTCCCGGGGAGACGACGGGCTGGCCTGGCTCGCGCTTCGAGCGGTCGGCCCACCCCGGGGACGCTGCCCCGCGGGGCTCCCTGCGCTTCCCGGGCGGCACTTTTGCCGACGAACTCCTCCAGTTCCAAGACGGAGTCTGGCGCCCGCTCCGGCGCAGACCGGGCGCTCTAACAAGTGGACCTGGGTGCTGGGTGGGGTGAGGGCTCCATCTCAAAGAAGGGGCTGGAGCTCCGCTGGTTTCCCTCCCATTCGAGCGCCCACCGAAGGCTCGCCCGCTCAGGTCGGCTACTCTCGTCTCTTCCCGAGGGGCACGGAGGAGCCAAGACGCAGTTTAGGACCTGTTTGCTTCTGAATGTCTATTCAAACCTCACTCGGAGCCCAGGTTCCGGGGACTGTAGGACCTGTCTAACCTAAAACATCGAGGGCCCCACCCGATGTGTCCTCCCCATACCCCAGTTTTCCTAAAAGAATCATTAAGGACAGTCTGTGGTCCGAGAGCGTGGTGGCTTCACCCTTGAGCTCAACTGGGGTGTTCCGTGGATTTTCCCAATTCACCCCAGACTTGGTCCCTGGGATCTGCCAGCGGCCAGCACAACTGCGGAGAGCCGGGCGCCCGCTGGGCACGCCTGGGGAGACGGAGCCCGCTATCCTCCACCCCGCAACGGGCGGGTTGCCAATTCATTTTCAGGATTCTCTGCCTGGAGGGGAAGGAGAGGTGGTTAGTGCTACTTTGTGAGTGGATGTGTTTGTCAGGAGTGTATCTCTACATTTCAGTAACCCGGTGCAGCCGGTTGTTTACAAATGCAGAAACAGTCCATCTCACTCAACTACTAGATGTAGCCTCCGAGTCTGTCTCACCTCGGGGACGGGAGGGCGGGGAAGGGGGCCGGTTTGCAGCTTGTACTCACCGTCGGCAGCTTTGGCTTTAGAAGATATGCACCGCGCCACGGGCGGTGTGATAATAGATGTAGACAAACTACATCTTCAGCGTGTAAACCGTTGGCTGGGAGACACCTTGAAGTTTACCTCTTTGGGTTTCTCTTTTGCTGGGATGCTAGCCTAAAGCTGTATGGGAGGTGGCCCGGGGAAATACAAAGAGAAGTTCCCAGTACCAATGAAGGGAAATTAGATGCCATTTGGGCTGTCCAGACTGACAGGAGACAAAATGCCCAAGTGGACTCTAATAGATACTGTTAGATTAGCGTTTAATTGACCGCGTTTGTGGTGAGCATCGCACACAGCTTCCTTGAGTTTTAGATTTTTGTTCTGCGATTATAATTAACAAGCCAGGTACACTGTAGTGTGAGAATCAATTGCTACTCTCAGCCTGTTTGAGGAAGACATTGCAAATGTCTGCTTTATTGTATCTTTTAGCTGAAATATCACAGTCCACCTTCTTAGTCCTACATCTTCCTGTCTGGAGCAGAGGGCATCTCAGTGTCCCCAAGGAAAAAGTACATGAGAAAGAAAAGCTTTTGGTTGGTTTGTTTTAATGAGAACGTGATTCGTAGCTTTAACTTCTGCTCCATGATTACCTAGCATTTGCTGCTGGCTCACCCCCGCCCCGTGCTCTTCATATCTGCAATGTGGGGAAAATGAATTTTCATAAGCCATAGTGTGACCCTTAATCAAATGAAAAATCAGGGTTCCAGTTTTGCCATTTTTGTCCAAGTTCACAAGACTTCCTTTGTGATGTGTTAAGTAATCTGCTTTTGCAAAGTTATTTTTAAGGGTAGTTAAAAGCTCTTAGTTATGCTAAAATAATACTGGAAACTTTTAATGACAAGAAAGTCACAATATGCATTTGAAAAAATGTTGTAGATGATTTCTAAAATGAATCCATCCTGTACATGGTATTTGAAAGTTTTCAGGTTGTTCACTATAATAATTTTTGTAAAAAAGGATTTTTCTGGAAAATAAGTCTATTAAAATTGTCCATTATTTTTATAATAAAAGTAATAAAGTTCAGTCCCTAGAACAATGCCAGATGCAGAAGATAAATCAATGCACTGTATTTTAAATACGTGATATATTTTCCACTAGGTCCAGGTCTCAAATATGAATTAGTAATTCATGTCGTTTGACAAGATATACAGTGAGAATAAAGGAAAGAATGCTTCCTAGATTCATTGTGATCTAAAGATGATTGAGTGAGATTCCAAATATCCAAGCATATAGATATATTAAAAAGTAAAATCCTATTATGGGGAACCATCATCCAATTCAATGACCTAATTCAAAGTTTGAATACTCTAAAAGTCTGTGTTTCAATTCAGCTATCATAAATGTAAATAACAGTGACATAATCAGTTTTCCTCGTAATCATTATGCCTTTCGGAGGCTTTTAATACAGAGAAGCTTGCTGAAATAGAAGAACCTTCACTCGTTTATTTTGTAGAATACTACACTCAATTAGGAAGCTGCAAAATATTATTTATTATGTAGCTTTTGAAGACAGGAGGCTGTTAGAAATTTGTTTTCCATGACAGTCTTAAGAATTTAGTAGTCCTAAGAAGTGTTAATGTTAGCATGTGTTTTTTTTTTAATTCTGTGTTTGAGATAGGCATGTAATGCTCCCGTGAAACTTGTTTTTCCACAAAGTTGATCAGTGTCACAATTAAGTATAGTTATCATATGCTTGGTATACATTATGATCAATAAATCTCAGCTTTAACAAAGTATTTATTAATTATCATTATATATAGTCATTTATTAACGACTTGAGATTAAATAAGACCAAGATTCTGAATGTCTGAACTCAATAATTAATTTTTAATAAGTACAAATTTTCTTAGAGCAGTTACATTTATTCCACTACACACACACACACACACACACACACTCTCTCTCTCTCTCTCTCTCCCTCTCTCTCTCTCTCTCTCCCCGACTCTCCAGCAGACACATACACACCCACTTGGAAGCAATGTCATGTGAATGCCACATCACATGTGAAACTTGCAAGTTAATTTTACTAAAATTACGTTCATTTATTAAAGTGTTATCAATTTTAATCTCAAAAGCGGAAATCTGAAAGTACTTTTAAAAAGCTTTTATTCATTTATCATTTACAGGAAAAGTGTGAACTGGATTACCATCACAAACCCAGGCAGGTGAAATGATGAAAAATATTGTAAGATGGACAATTTAACAATTCGGATTAACATATGCATATCCCTAATTGGAAACGTAGCTGCTGATTATGATAATGAAAAAGAATCAAATTTCAGAATTGTTCATATCGACAAAAGCTGCTTTACATCATCTGCAGATTCGGAGTATTAGATCACTATTTGAATAGTAGTTATTATAGTCTTACTTTCCTCTAAAAGCTAAATTATGTTAATCAAATTTAATAATTATGTATTATTAATACAGTTAACATATTAGTCTTGGCTTAATGTATTATATCTATTGCTTTTTGTTTCCTCTAATTTTTGTTTGAGCAGAGAAAAGTAAATATCAAATCAAACCAGCTAGAACCATTCTCGTTTGAGCAAGTGAACCGTATTCAAGGATTAGCATTGTTTGGGATTTTTCTTAACAATGATGGTTCAACCATAGGTGTCTCTTTGGTACTGATGGTCTATTACAATAGGTCTTATAGTGTATAGATTCTATGGTTTGCGCGATGCGAAGTGGTGCAATTTATCAAGACCAACGAGAGTTTTTGCATTTGAAACTTAAAAAAAAATAGGACTAACGAAGTAAGAATAGGATGGCATAAAGTGAAAATTATTTTAAAAGTTTAATACCAACTGATTTCTGTACATATTTCAATAAAACTCATTTTAATTAGAGAGAGTGAATATTTTTACAGTTAAAGTGAGTCCTTCATGTTTTAAAAATAGTGATGTAGAGCCTAAATAATGACACTTGGTAAATTACTGTGTAACTTTGGTACTCATTTCTGGACGTGAAAGTTCAATGTTGGATAATTTACAATCTTAAAAATCAATGATGCTAAGTACTGGGTGCTCCACCCAACCCTATTCTAAATATAAGAATGGAGAATTTAATTGGAAAATCAGCACAGAAAAATATCTTTCATTTTAGGAGATCATCCCTGTGATACCCTTCCTGGGAACCATCCTCTCTATAGTTATGACTGACCTGTGCCAAGACTGATGTTTTATTTTTTTGTGTGGTGCCAATGGCAAATCTCTTTGGCTGTATCTAGGTGACACCTAAATACAAGACAGCAAAGTTCTATCAGCTGATTAGTGTGATGCAGACAAACACCTGGTTTACTGAAAAAAATTGATACTTAAAATTTGGGTGCTTTAAAGTGATTTAAATGGCTAAGGACTCAATATCACAAAAGAAAAAGACTATTACATACATGTAAAGTTCTTTAAACATTTTTGGATTACCATGAAATACATAATGAATTAAATGTCATCCTGAGTCTAAAGCCTTTTACAAAATAGTTAAGGACGCACGCATGCTCAAACCATCACAAAAGCAAGAACACTCTGGCCTTTTCAATAAGCTACAAAATTCAAACTAAATCAGTTCTGCACTCTCCCATGCTTTGTCATACTGATTCATCAGTTTAAAGAAATTAACTTAAAGGGTTTTTTTTAATCTTTATTGGTACATTAAATATACACATCATGATTGCACTCCATAATGGGGATTTGTACCAGTATAAGACACAACTTCATTCTCATTTTTTCCCATAGCCCTACCCACCCTACCGGAATATATTAGCTTCTTACAATTTCCTGTACTTCATTTTGCACCTGATGGGGACAGACAGCTGCGAGTCACTAATTCAGGATGGGAACCTGCTTGTTAATTTAATTTCATGCCAGCCTGTTGGTCCCTGAAAGTAACTGTAAAACACGGGGGGGACTGAATTTGCTAGAAATAAATGACTAAGCAGAACAAAAACTGGTCATTTTTCCTGATCATCTTTCTTCAACTCTCTTTGTCTCTACTGTAGCAGTTCTTTTAAGATAGTGACAGAAACAGAGGTTTTAATTTGTGCATTCTTATCTGTCTGTATTCTAAGAAGCATTATGGGTCTCATAAGATTCACAGCTGTAAAACAGTTGCATAATAGCTATTACCTTGAAAAAAACATTCTTTCAGTTTACGATTTTGTAGATTTTGAAGAACCCTAGTTACTGATAGTTTTCCAGTAGCATCACTTATTTTTTTCTCTTGAATAGAAAAACAATTTTGTCCCAATATCTACTCCTCACTTTCTTTATTTTAGAGATCAACTGAATTTCAATGTTTATTTAAATCTGCAAAATGGCCTTCTTACACATCATCATAGAGCATACTGAATGTTTTAATTTTAATCAACTAAGTTGTCAGTTGATAAGTAGTCAACAATGAGGAAATTGCCTTTTAATGTTTCTCATATTTCGTTGTAACATTTTTGTGGCTGATTACAACTTAAATTGAATTTGGAATCACGATATCTAATATGAGCTGAGTTGCAATCTGTGTTAAATTTTTTGCAATACCAATTGTAGATCCTGATAAACTTAATATTTATCCTTTTAAATTATACTTGCAAACAAATTTCTATATTATGCCTTTAAAAAAAGTCCCTAAAGAAGTTACTAGTAAGGAAAAAAGGATGTGTGTGTGTGTGTCTGTGTGTCTGTGTGTTTATGTAAAGGTCACAAGATCTTTTCTCTGTTAATGGAAGTTGAATTTCAAAATGTACATAGATCAGATAGAATTATTAATAATAGAATAAAGTAGTTACTTAAAAATTTAGGCAAAAATTATTTACATTTTTTAAATTACAGGGAATGTTGGGGATAACTATATCCAGTTGCTGGGATGTTGAAATGCATGCATTTTGTTAATTTTATTTTTAGCTATATCTGTTATCAGAATACATCTGTGATATGCAAAAAGCCCAGTCAAAACAAAAAATTAAGTCAGTTGCCATTGCACGTGTGGATTTTCTAACATCTGGATTTTTTTATGGAATATTTGTTGTATTTGGATTTTGAATGAGCAATGAAGAATGTCAGTCAACTATCATGATATTTTCAGATATCTCATCAATAATTTTTGGTATTCATTAATTACTGTTTTCATGAAAATATAGCCTCTATTCCCCTTCCAAAAATTACCAGGTACTTACTTTGTTTTCTTAAATATTTGGCATGCTGATACAGATCCAGGTATCTGTATGTACACATATTTTTAACTGTCAGAATTCCAATATAGTTGTATTAAAGGAAATCCATTTGTTTGGAATCAGTTTAGTGTTTTTAGCTGCCTATAAGAATGAGTTTGAAAAGTGGCCAAAATAAAAGTATGTGGCTATCAATTTGTGTACTTCAGAGAAAATCTGATTACTGTCTAAAGTCAAAGAGAAAATTTCCCAGTTGCCTGATTTTGCATAATTGTTGGATTCTAAGTGTGGATATTACCTCTAATGCCTCTATCTGGTTTAAACACCTGTCAAAGGGAAGATGCCAGATTAGATGGACAATTGGTTGATTAGATATTGTAATTTCTGTGTCCCAGCTGCATTCAGACATTTTAAGAAAACTCTTGAAGTTGTTCAGAGAAATTAGAAAATGATACTGCAGATGGCCTATCTCAATAATCCACTTTTTTTCAGGTACGTTTAAAATTAAATGTCCTAAGAGATGATTAATTCAGGAAAGTTATTGATAATGAACTCATCTTGTGCTACACATTCTTTGCACCTATGATGATGCCTTATTAAAGGTGTCTCAATCTTGCTAATTACCACCTGTGTTTAAATATAGAGGTATATAAATACACTACAACCACACAGTGGCTCAGAGCCTTTTAAACCTGAAATTTTTGGCTCCATTCCTAGTTAACTCAATTCCGATCAACAGAATGATTCTGATCAACATTTTGAATTTATACTGTCTGCATTTTACACTTCCAGCCTTTAACATTAATGATTTTCCTTCTTTTAAAAGCTGGTCTGCTTAACTGCAAGCATTTGAATGATACTGATGTGTGACCTCCTACTGTATTAACCTCCAAATGAATAGGTGTGTGCAGATGAAATTTTTCTGAAGAAATACTTGTTAAACTTATATATGTATATATATGTATATATATATATATATATATATATTTCATGAGCATTATATATAAAAATATATAAGCATGTCACCTAAGTACTTATGCCGTACTTCAAATGAATGAATTTTGATTGTCACTTCATATATTTAAAGCTTTAAATTATATACAAAAGCATTGACAGAATTGCTACGCAAGCCAAATACGCTCCTTTTGTGAAGATAGGATTAATTTCACTAATGAGATTTAGTGACCTTGAAGAGAGAAGACTGCAACTGATTGGGCAATTGATGCCTATTGCTTAGACTTGAAAATACTTTTTAAAAAAAAATTATCAGTAGCAGCCGTCCTCATTCCCTCCTCTCTCCCTATCTCTTCTCCTCTCTCTCTCTCTCTCTCTCTCTCTGTCTCTCTCTCTCTTTCCCTTTCATTCTCTTTCTATCCCTCTCCTCTCCCTCTCCCCCATTTCTAAAGGTTAAGGGGATACAATACATTGATGAGAAGAGAAAGGAAATAAGCTCTGGGACACTTACAAAAGTATTGGTCTTGATTACTCTTTTTTAATTATTTTTCTGATTCTTATTCTGACCTATTCTTTATGTGTCTTCCCAGAAAACTGTAAGTATAATGTGAAATATGATTCTTTATGTTGTTTTTGGCTCATATATTCTTTCAGTACTTTGGGTAGGAGCTAAAATGACACATCAGTGTCCTGGAGTGGTGTTCTCTATTGTAGACTTCCTCTGTGCATGTATTTATATGTTGCTAAAACATTTGTGATTTATCTTTCATGTTTAGTCTAATAAAATCTCAATAAATGTGACACCCCTTATTTTTGGGTTGGAATGCAGGCAGTGTTAACATAAGGGAGCTACATTTTTTTCTTTGTTTTGTTCTTTTCCTCTATTTGAGATATTGCCTTGATGAAACATTGGACAACTTGTGAAAGTGAGTTAATTTTAACGTAAACAATTAGAACTCTGTGCAAGTGAAATATTTTAACGGTTAATTTAACACAAAAGAGAAGAAATCTTAATATTTTTTTCTGTAAAACATGGAACGAAAAACAAGTTTAAGAAAATGTGTAAAACAGCAATAGACACAGTGTGAGAACACTGTTCTCATACCTTCAGGAAGATACTTTGCTGTCGAAAGGCAGAAAATAATAATCAGCACTTGCACAGAGTTCTGAGACAACAGGTTTTATGTGATCTTTGGGTTTCTTATGTTGCCTTCTTGTTTCACTGAAGACTTTAGTGTTATACAGATTAACTAATGTATCACAGAACAATCTTCATGAAGGAAAATCTTCATCTGATTGCTTTTCTATTCATTCATTCATTCATTCATTCATGTTTTTACCAAAACGTGATGGATGTCTCTGTTTATTCAGCAATACAGAGACATTCAAAAGGTGCAAAGTCTCATGGGGAAGACAGATATATAAGCATATTTTGATCTCTAGTAGAGCAATAGTTAGAATACCCTGGAATCTCAAAGATTGATATCGTTTTATTTTTTAAAAACTTATTTGAATTATTCTTAGTGAATGATATTTTTTTTAGTCAGAAAACATGAAGAATGACATTCTGTGTAGCATAAATATGGTGAAAGATCACAAGATTAAAGTGGGATAAAATGTATCTGCACAGGGCAGGAAAACCAGTTCTGTTTCATGTTCCAGTATAAGGAACAGAGTCGAGGAATGAATGTCTTATTTTTGTGTGTGTGTCTGAGACACAAAAGGGCTTTTTCTACGTATTTGTTGAATGAATTAATGAATGTATCAGTTTTCCTGCAGTGAGACTTTCCAATGGAAAATATGACCTTTTCATCCATACTCATGAAATGTGTTAAGTTGTGGTAGTGTTAGTAAATTAGAAGAGAGACTTAAAAGTGTGGAAGGACTAGCCAACACTGAGTATGAGAAAGATAACTTCAGTCTGAAGGACAGATTGAAGAGTAGAGCAGTTAGACTAGTGAAGAGACTATATTACCACTCTGAAAAATTATGAGGATTAGAATCATACAATGGAGAGAAGAGGATAAATTTGAATACCATAAATGTAGACTAAATGGGACCTGAAAATTAATTATCTTGAGAGTTAATGGGAGGCAGAAATGACTCTCAGGCTTATTATGCAATGTAAAGAACAGAGATGAAAATTTGATTTTGATGAGGATAGTGAGGTCAGGGTTGGACTTACTCAAGGCAAGACATCATCTAGACGTCTGGATAAAGATAGGTTGTTGCAGATGGGAAATAAGAATCTGAAGATCAGGTCTGGAGGTAGAAATTTGGGTGTCAACAGTCCATGTAGTAGTTAAAATTATAGGAATAAATAGGTGAGTTTATCTAAAGAGTACAAAGAGAGTAAGGAGAGAAGCAAGGCTGAAATCTTTAGAAGTGCACTTGAGAGGTTAATGAAATAAAATGAATCTTCAGTAGAGAAAGTTATAGCAGGAACAGAAAAGTAGGGGGCAAACAAGAAAATAATGACCCAGAAACTAAGGATGGAAAGGTTCGTATAAATTCAAACTATGGAAATGTTGGTGTAAATTCAGGGTTGCAGAAGATGAATGGAGGCACTCAGGGATGAGTGCAAGAGAAACAGCAGGGGGAATGCCCTTGGAGTACTGATACCAGAACCTGTCTTCCAACTCCTTTTTTTTTTAGGTTTTTTTGAGACAGGGTCTCGCTTTGTGGTTCAGGCTGGCCCTGAGCTCAGCCTCCAACTCACATCACAATCCTCCTGCCTCTGCCTCCCGAGTGCTGGGATTACAGGCGTGAGCCACCACGCCCGGCACTGTGGTATGTGGTACTGGTTGCTGCTGGGTGTGAGTCTCCACACCCAGTATTGTATGTGGTTACCGGGGA
>PVIR01015146.1:0-38851 GCA_004026965.1 Petromus typicus
ATTTAATGTACCAATAAAGATAATTTAAAAAAAAAAAAAAAAAAAAAAAAACCATGTGGTCAATCCATAGCCACTCTGTACAATCACCCGCCTCTCTGCATGCTTCAATCAATCTGCGACTGACCAACCATTTACTCCCCCTGCCATTTGCTTTATAAGTGTGTGCATTGCTTAATAAAAGTGGAAGTGTTCTCTGAGTATGCAATGTGACTTCGTTTGCCTCATCCCTCCTGGTCCGAGTTACCCCAAAAGCCAATGTCTAGTGGTGCCCCAACGTGAGACTTGCATATAACAGGTAAATAATTGCTAGTAAAGATGGGTGAGTGACTCCTGATGGGCAATCTCTTCCGTTGGTGATTCTGTGACCTTACTTTCTCAGCTTTGAGCAGATGAGTGGGGCTCAAAAGCTGAGTAATACTGGAAAGCTCAGAGCTTGGGTGAATGTCTCCCCTCTATAAGATGGGTAAATTTTCTAGTATAGACAGGGAATCTCAGGTTATGCTTCTTACCCTATCCCTCATTTCCCCCCATTGCCTCTGCAATAATCAATAATAATAGATCCCCATGCTATTAAAGCATCAGAGGCTTGGGTATCGGGCCCCCCAAGTGGCCCTCAAGATGGCACTGGGGCTTACCGTTTGAGAGATGAGTCCAAAGATGGTGCTAAGCCCGTTTCTCTTCTGGGTTCTTCATCCATTTCAGCACTAAGTGCACCTCCTCCAGAAGGTGACTCTACGTTTTCGAAGTTGGTCCAGCCCAAGCCTCCAGGTAAACATGGGAGGTCTCAGAGCAGGAAAAAAAATGACGTAATGGGAGTACCTCTTTCAAGATGGCAGCCCTCTTCTTGGCTGCTGCTGTCTTTCCTCTCCTGTTCAGATTCTGATGGACACCCAGTATATTTTTCAAAATTTCATACACCTAACAAGTGTTCAGGGTCATCTATATTGGCTTACCCTGTAACCCGGGGAGGCCCTGGGGTCCCTCCCTGGATGCCTCATTCCCCAAAGGTATGGAAAGAGTTCCATCAGGCAGTACAGGAACATGGTTTGTGAAGTCCCTATGTGATACAGTTGCTGGATAATTTTGCTTACATTATAAATTACCCCAAAGATTGGTTTGACATATCTTGTGCTTGTCTGTCCCCTGGGGAGTTTCTGATGTTTAAAGCAGTTTACAAAGAAGAATGTGAATAGCAGGACAGGGAAATAATGTTATTGTAATGCAAACAACAACCCCCCATGCTGAGAGGTACCAGATGTTATTCCTATGTGCTCCAGCAGGCTGCTGAACCTGGAGTTTACTATGACCAAGGGCATAATTGTGCCCTAGCAGCATGGCGAATGATTCCTGTTACAGCCCAACCTAAGAGTTTATCATACATATTCCCCTCCCAGACTTCAAAACGAAGCAAACAAATTGTCCACTTGTGCTCTACCTGTGGACTCTTCCTGCTTATTGGCCCCCTTCAAGCATCAAGTGTAAATCCCCAAGGATTAAAGGCCAGTTCACTTTGGCAGTGGATGTTACCCTTGTTGCCTCTTATGGTAAACTCACGTATGTACATGTTACCATAGAAACCCATTCGTCATTGGCTTGTGCCTCAGCTATGACAAAGGATGAAACAAAACAATGGCCCTGTTACACCTCTAAAATGTTTAACGATCCACTAACCAACAACTGGTACAGGGCCTGACCCTTTGCTAACAGTAAGGAGAGGGTTCTCATGTCTTCCCACAGGATTCTGAACAACCATTCTGGCTCTCAGTGTGTAAGGTCAGCTGATGCAAGTGACACCACCGCCCTCCGAGGTCTACCCCACCAGTGACATGGGGAGCTCTTAAAAATCTCTGTGAACAAGCTTACAACATGGTTCCCCTTAAGAACTCCCCAGCAGATTTCTAAGCCATTGCTGATGGGAAACTATAGTAAGGCAAGTCTGCAGAAAAAGTGTGACATGAACAAAAAAGTGGTGTTGGGGTGACAGGACAGCAAAAATACTGCACAGAGATCACAACACATACCAGAGGTCCTCAAATAAAGAAAACATTTGGAATTTAAAAAATATGTACCTGTGCCAAGGTGCCTCCGACGTGAGCCTCTAGGTATGATTGACAAAGAGATACGACATCTTCGGGTCTCTCAACATTCATACCTATTCTAGAATTTACCTTAATCTTAATTGTATGCACGAGATGCAGTGCTTATTCATGAAACCTTAGTAAAGTTGGAGTAGGGTGAAGGTGACTGAAAATAAGGTTAGGAGATCCCACATGCATGTGCTATTGCCCAGCATATCAGAAAATTACATGGACTTTGTTATGTGAGTCTCTATGTTTTTTAGGTGAAAGGAAGAACAGCCCTAGCATCCTGTTTGAAATTAAATGAGTAAAGTGTATGAATTCTTCCACTTCTTTGTTTTTAACTGTTCTAGATTGAAGTATCATGGATATCAAAAGAATGAATAAGCCATAGTGTGTTTACAATGCATTCAGTTCAGCCGCCATTTGTTTAATTTTAATAGTTGTAGTATGAGTTGTAAATTCAAGGTCTTCTATAGACCAAGCAGATGTAACTGTTAAGCAAGGAAGGTTGATGGTAATCAACTGCCAGAAAATAAAGAAAATTTTCTTGATTTTACTGAAATATGACATAAAACTATGCTAAATAGAGATGTACTAATTAGAATTATTTTTACCCTATAGATGAGGAGCTGTAAAATGAAATATTAAAATATTTGTGTAGTTAATTATTTTCTTTCTTGTTTCTTTGATTTTGAAGTGAAAAATAGATGCCGTAACTTCTGCAAAAACATGAAATGTTATATGGCTTATATTTCGCAGTGTGAAGTATGAGTAGAATTCAATCTTGAATCTTCTGATTGTATATTTAATTGAATTTAAGTTTCACAATGGAAAGAGCTCTTCATAAATTGATAGCTCCCTTTGAATAAAGATAAGGCTGCTATATAGCCTTTAATAAATAAATGTCATTATTACTCTTTTAATAATGGACTACAGTTCAATAACTTCTCTGTGAAGCTCCCAATTCACACTCTCATTAGTACTTGAGGAAGATGAATTGAGAAATGCTAGGTTATTTTCATAGAGAAAACATATTTGGAATTTAGGATTCAATTTCACACTGAGGGAAATATTAATCCAGCTACAGCTTCTTCTTCTTTTAATGAAAGAATGTAGATGAGATTACTCTCTGGTAAATGAAATTTTCAGAGATCCACTTTTGGGCAGATTAACGAACAAAACAAATTTCTATGTTTGTTAAGGTCATTGCTGAGAAACGTTTATTCATTAGAAGGTTCATGATATCAAATCTTTGACCCAATTTTTGCTGCTAAATTGAGGTGTGGATTTTTCTTTGGGTAACATGAGCCAGTGGATATCATTAGTTGAAGAAGAAATATTTAACATTCATTTATGATTTTAAAATACCAGACTTATCGAAGTGGAAAACTATATTAAAGCAACAGATCTTCTTGTCCCCACAGTTCCCTAATATCATTTATGTAATATTGTATCATTTATTGTAATATTCACTACATGCTAACACTACATCAACCACCCTGATTCACATGACTTTTCACATAATGCAACTGTATGTGCTTGATCACATAATGCAGAGTGAGACTCAGCATATGCAGGAACACAAGAACAAATGCTTTTCTAGTCATCTTAAATTTAACACCCAGAAATTCTGGGTTTTTTTTTTTTTTTGAGATACAGTCTTGCTATATAGTTTATACTGGCCTTGAACTCAATATGTAGACCAGACTGGCCTTAGCCTCCCTGTGATTCTCTTGCCTTGGGCTTCTGAGTTGCCACCCAGAATTTTGTAGTGCAAAGGTAGAATATCAACCTACCATGTCTTCCCTTGAACTCTTCAGGCTATTATTACTGCACTCCTAATATATAATCTTCCTTATTGACTAAAGTCTTGTTGTGCAAACGTCACCAGCAATGGAAGAATAATGGAGGCTACAGTGCAATGGGTTGCGTGTTATGTATGTTCTCTCTAGATGATTTATATGTACAGTAAGAACTGAGCAAGAAGAGCTATTCCATTTGCACAAGGAGTGTTCAACTTCTTCCCACACAGTTTGAGACTCACCTGGGAGAACATAATCTTACCATGTTGGTTAGGGAATCAGTTGAAAGGGATGTTGTGCTGGAACTGTAGAGTAAAAATCTAAAAACCCCTTGAGGACATATACGAGGCCTCCTTTTATGTACCAGCAATACGTGGTCTTTGTGGGCTGAAGCAAAGTTACTAAGGGATCACCCTGAACACATGGGGTAATGAATGCCTGTGGCCAACTCTGTAACTCTCAGCACTATAGACAGGAAATAGCACTGCCCAAGAGTCAGTGGCAGATAAATGGTAGCTCTGAGCTACTTGTCCTGTGTCTAATATGAGTAAAAGTTACATCAAATAAACAAGTTGATCCTGTGCAATTTTGTGAAGTACCACATTGGCTCTTGGGAGAAGTATGCTTGCCATACTATCTTCCTACAACTGGGGCTTCAGAGCACCTGATCAACCTCATGCAAAGAGTAGGAGTATAGATCAAGGAGTACTCAGAAGGGAGAAATGGCAACTAATAAGCAAATCACACAATTTTTTTTCTAGTCCAGACAAAGTGCATGATCTGGGCACCAATGCTTATGGGGTCAATACTGATACCTGTTGGGAAGTTAGAAAATTTCCCAAAGGCTGACCTGATATTTAAAACTCCTCCATGTAAATGATTTAGTATCAGATCATTAGCTTAATATTTAGTTGCACATCATAGCAGCATTGCTGGTTTCATTTACATTAAGATAAATCTTATTGAAATTGCACTCTACTAAATGTTTTAACACAGAGAATGCAATTAAGAGCAGAGGTTCTGAAAGTAAAATAAATGAATCCCAGCTTTTCTGCCTACTTGACTCTGTATTTCTGCATCCTCAGCTCTTCACTAGGAGAAAAAATAGTACAGTAGGTTGTAGGGTTGTACTGAAGATGAAACATGCACACATTTGTAAATATCTAGAGCCCTGTCCCTCAGAAACATCTGGCAACATCTAGAGACACTTTTGGTTGTTATAACTTGTGGCTGGTGAGGGTAGGGTGAATGGTGCTAGTATCTAGTGGGTAGCAGCTGGTGATTGTGCCAAATATCCCATAGTGCACAGGATAGTTCCACACAATAAAGAATTAATCAGCCACAAATGTCAGTAGTGTCAAGGTTGAGAAACTCTATTAAATACTGATCGTTTTTTCTATTTTCTGTTTCTTCAGTTCTCTATTTTTGACATAGATACACTTCCCTTGCAAAAGATATAATTTCTAATCTTAATTTTCACAGGGAAATGTTCTCTTGCATTTATCATGAAACAGGTTTCATTCTTAATCTACTGTGGAGATAATGGATATAAGAAATATTTCCTGGCTCTCCTCTCTTTATAAAAGTGTAATAGAAATAATCGTTGGCCTCAGTAAGAGAAAATACAAAGTGATGGTGTGAAAGGGTAGGAGAGAATAGGTCTCTGGTCTTTGAAACCCTCAAATCTAGAAAGGAACCCTACTTCTATTCTCTCTCTTTTAAGTTCCATGGGGCATAGCAGCAATTTTTTTGGGAGGGGAGAGTAGAAAAAAGATAAGGTGAATTTATGGACAAAAATTCCATCAGTTGACATTTTAAATATGTTAACTGTCACATGCAATCCTGAGAGTAAATCACAGCAACTAAAATTTGTGAGTCAGAAAGTTACTCATTTCCAGTAGGAACCTTGGTTCTGAGTGGAGCCTCCTTACAGGGCTCAGCATGTTCTAAATAAGCCCACAGACTAGAAGCATCACCTGGAACTTGTCAGAAATGCAGAATCTCGAGCCTTACTCCTAACGTACTGAACCAGAGCTCATATCTTATATGTACATTAAAAATTAAAATGTGCTGAACTGCCTCTGTTCCCATATTGTGTGCAGTTTAGCTTTAAATTCAGAAATAGACTTATCAATAGGCTACAGGTAACTGGCAAAAGCTTTCTTGGTCAATGAGAAAGCTATTTCTCCATTGCATTAAGTAATTTATATACTATTGAGTTACTTAGAGATTCACAAATGATCTGATCTTTAAGATATGTTCCTTTTATTAAACTGATTTTATGGTTAATGGTTTGTGTTGTATTTTCAATTGTATCAAAAATGTATACTAATAAAAATAACTTTCAGAAAGTTAAGGATGAAGAATATCAATTTTTGAAAGATGAAAATGTATATTCTGTCATTTTTATAATCAGAAAGAACCACACTTTCTAATGGCAGTCTGTGTTCTTATCTATATAGTGTATGTTTATTTGCATAACTCTAAATGTTAACTCTAATCTTCTACACACTTAGCTGACTGCCATAGACTGAGACTGTAAAAGGAAATTATAGTAAAATTGAGCAGTGTTAGAGGAGAAGAGCACATTACTTTAATTAAGTGCACTTCCTTATTAAATACTTTGCACTGATAGACCAGGAGATTGAAAATTGTTTTTTAGCGGAAACCAAACTGTGAGCAGCCAAAGTGGGGGGTGACTCCTACTTTGTCTCAGGGGCATTTTAGTTGTCATGAGGTGCTTGCCTTGACTTTGTCCTCATTTATTATCCTGTTCCCAGCCCAGGGAAGGAGGAAAGCATGAATATATCTCATGTTCTAGCAAGGGAGCAGAGGGGTGTGTGTGTGTGTGTGTGTGTGTGTGTGTGTGTGTGTGTGTGTTTGTGTGTGTGTGTAAGCAAACGATGCATAGCTATACAAGCTGCATATATAGAATCCCTTACCAAATATGTCATCATTGTCACTGTCCTCTCCTACAGTGCCTGCAAACCTCCCCTCGCCTTTTTTTTCCAGTGTTGCTTACTGAACCTCCAGTCATTCCCAAAGACACTGCTACAATTGGCAAACTTGAGGCAGATATAAAACTCTGGCTTTCTAACCAGAAAGCAAAAATCATTCCCATAGCCCTCCGAACTGGGTGATTTCCAAAGTACTATAATCAGTACATCTTGGAAACGGTTGGGTGTTTTGGGCCACAAGCCACCAATGGGAATAAATTTCAACTTTATCTGTTGCTGGTGAAGGATAATGATCATTTTCTTATGAAATTTGGGGCCTCTCTCTCCCAGCAGCTTATGTACTTCTATTGTGCCAGCTTCCATATTCGGGGCTGTCATTATCATTATTAGGCACAACAACATCTAAAATGCCATCAAAATAAATCTAATCTCAAATTGCCTTCCTGAAGTGAATGGAGGAGATTCTGGCACCAGTAAATGTGAACATGTACAGTACGATGGGTTTTGTGTTATGTCAGACCAAGAAATGAAATGAGGAACATATCAAGCTTGAAGGTTCATCAGCAGCTTCTGGGTAATTCTGCCACTGTTTCAATTTAAGTAGTCTCTTATGAAACATTGGATCTCATTAGGATTTCAGCTCTTGAGCCCCAGGATGCATTGTATTTAATTAACTCTTCCTGGCATAAAACTTGTCAGAAGCTCTAAGCACTGGTAGCCAAATAAAATCCTCTCAAAGGTAATTGTATATACAGTATTCAGTGTATAAATTTTATCTTTCCATATGCAAATAGAATTTTGGGGGATATGGGTACAGATAAAAGCATCTTTAGATATTTGTTGAAAAGCCAATATGAAATCTGACTTCGAGAGCAGTTGGCATTATGCTGTTGAGTGGTTGTGAGGTGCTCATCTTTAAACTGGATTGATGGCATGGGAAAATCCAGTAGAAACACTTCTGAAGTAATAGAAATCTGAGTTGAATATGCCCAAGTGTGACATACAAGTTTTAACAGAATTAAATAGAATTTTAATCACCTCTTTAAAATGGTTATTGCCCATCTTTCCTGATTTGTCTGTCTGACATACTTACAGATCAAATACAGTTTTCTCATAAGTAACAATAATGGCCAATAAAAAGCAATAATAAAAATAAACAATAGTGGTCATTTATATCTGCTTTTGAATAGATTGCATATGGTTCAAGAGATGAGAAATCCCCCCACCTTTTGAGACAGGCTCTTGCTTTATAGTTCAGGCTGGCCTTGAACTCCCTGTGTAGCCCAGGTGAGCCTTAAACTCACAGCAATCCTCCTGCCTCTGCTTCTGAGTGCTGGGATTACAGGCATGAGCCACCATGCCTGGTGAGAAAGCCTCTTTTTAATCAGTGAAAGCCTCACAGCAGAGTTTAAAAATTCTTCCTAAATTCTCTTGGTTGACGATGTCAATAGGAGATGAAAGAGAACACAGGAAGGAAAAGCAGGGAAAATGTCAGTAACTCTTGGGGGTAGTGAAGGAAAAGACCAAAATGGTAGCTTTTGAAATGTTGCTAATGTTCTTTCTCTTAGTCTGGGTGCTGGTCAGTTTGTGAAAAATTATCACACCATGCACTTGTCAGTACAGGAAAGCAAAATCATGATTAGGGCCAGCATGGGCAATGTCACTTGAGATGGAGAGAGGATGCATGAAAAGGTCCTGGCTGGATAGTAGCCAGAGTAAAAGGAGAAAATTTTGAGATGGACAGAAGGGAGATGGAAACTGTAGCTAATGGTGGGAAGTAAATGATTCAGGGTCCTAGTATTCAAATAAAAGAAAGAAGAAATCAACCTGGAAAGAAAGAAGAAATCAACCAAATGTGGACAGTTGAATATTGGTAAATATTGCTAATATTCCTGCTAAATGTAGTTCAGCAGGGATTATCATATATGTAGGCAGAAGAGAAAGCAGAGGTGAGACTCTCCTTCCCAATCCATAAAGAGGCAGAGATCCTAGACAGCCTCTTGAATTGAATCTATTACTCATTTAGATTAAATGACCACAGATAGTAAGTCTCCTGAGCCATGATCTTCTGTTAACATCTCCTCAAACACTTCCAAAGGAGAATTCCTGCTTGAGTATCATTTGAGTAACCAAGTAGTCAAAGACTGGCTTTTATGGTCATTCCTACCTACCTATATGTTTGGGTGAATCCACCATCTGCTTACTCAACATTTTCTGATCATCTACCATGTAACAGGAGCAGTAGGTGATAAAAAATAGAAACCTCTTGCCGCTATCAGCTTGTATCATATTATTTACATTTAATATTCATTTTAACTACTTTTCCCATTGCGGAGACAAAATACCTGACACTCAAAGTTAGAGGAAAGGTTTATTTAACTCCAAGTTAGAGGAAAGATTTATTTAGCTCACACTTTGTAGAGATTTTAGCCTATAATCAGCTGGCTCCAGGGTAGGGTGGCATGGCAGAAGAGCAACACAGAGGAGAAAACATTTCATGGTGCCCCGAATCAACAAAGGATATTAACAGCGTCTTTCTGCCCCTTTTATCTCATCCAGGCTACTTAGGGCAGAGAGCACTCATGCCCTTAATCCTGGTCCCTTCGATCCTAGCAATGCACCATGAATCAATTCCAGTACCATACCTGAGGCCCAGTCATTCATGAAAAAGCCTCACCTCTGACCACAAGAGGCTTTGGGAGACATCTACACATGTCATAACAATATTCCAGGGGAGCATATTTAGAATTTTTTGTTTTTTTGTTTTCTTTTATCTTATTTAGAATTTTATAAGCAATGAAAAATCTGTTGAGAACAATAAAAAACCCAAATGGCTAAATGCACACATGTTCAATGATTAACCTAGGCAAACAGACACATGAAAAGATACCATACATAGCTATGTTCTTTGTTAACTTCTAGCTCAAGTAGGCCACATTTCACAGGCTCAAAAAATATATTAAAACCTCTCTCTTTCTTGATGGGTGGATATGACCATCACTGTTCTGCTGAAATATCAGTTTCCTCATTTATGAAATGAGAACAATTTGAGCATATATATTCTACAGGGATGATGTTCAATAATACTGGTTTCTAATAATTATATGTTTATAATTATCTAATAAAAGTAATTTAGTCATTCTGAAGGCTTGAATACTTTTAAGTTTTTTTGTTTTCTTGAATGGCTCTTTTTTTTTTCAGATATATGAACTTCCTGAAGCTCTCATCTCTATGTGGTAGAACGGCCAAAGTTTTTCACAGCATTTCAAGGATTCGTCAAGTGGACTGACTTACACTTTGCTGAGTATCTTCTTCGTTGGTTTATTGCTCCCTCTAGGTTACGATCAGGCCTCTTACAACTTGCTGTGCACATGAGCATTTCACTTTTTATCTTTCTTCCCTCCCTGTATCACTAGCACAAGGATGTTTAGTTTCAAGGACTTTGAAAGCTTGGTGTCAGCCAAGAGAGCCCATGACTTTGCCTAGAACAGGATCACCATCTTCATAGAGAATTCCTCACTGACCCAAGACAGGCTTTCTCCCTTACTTTTCTTTGTGTTACTCTTCATACCCAACCCATCAGGAAATTCTTTTGCCTTTACTATCAAAATATGCCAACTAGAAATTTTTAAAACTGCTATTTACCAAGTACCTATGACAAATTTCTGACCTAAGGTAAGGTGCTTGATAATTACTCATTGAGTAAACAAATTATATTGTACTTATAATGGTGCCTCTTATGCAGAAATATTATAAAAGTTTAAATTTTTATTAACATAATTATTTGTGATCTATAATGTAGCCTTTCAAACAGTTGTCAGGAGCACTTTTTTTCTGTAGAATACTGACTATCATCAAGCTCATAGATTAGTCAATTAATTAGCACTTGGATGTTCTAGCAAGATCTTGCTTCATCAGAACTGATCATCTTGAATTTTTGGTAAAGTCAGTTCTTAGACTTGCAAAGCTGCAGGGGAGAGAGCAAGCCCTAAGTGCCTCTCCGTAAGAGGCAGGTATGTTATGAGAATCAGCTTGAAACCAGATGAAAAGCTTCTTTCTTAACCACAAGCATCACACTTCTATATTTAAATAGTGTCAGATTGATTGAGGAAAGGGAACCATCTGAACTGTCAGGTGTTTGCAATTAAAAATAAAATTGCAACAGCAAGAAATCATTATCACAAGTCCTGCACGTGTTAGACATTTCAGCTTCTACCGAATACATAGCAAGAGATACCAAGAATATAAAAAATGCACACGTTTGGATTTTAGTTTAGTGAGACAGCTTTTCTTATGGTTGTCTCAGTGAAAGAACAGCTTTTAGACACATATTAACATGTCTCTGCTGAGCTCAAGCGCTTTGTTATAATTCTCTGTAAAATTTATGAGAAACATTCGCTTTAATCTAATATTCCAGGAACCTCATATCCATTACAGACATGGAAAATTTTGAGCTCAAGAGACCCCAGCTGTATTTTCATTCCTTTCATGCCCACAGTGAGTAGGTGGTGGCTCTATTTCTTGTTGAGTCTGACTCTGGTCTCAGCATTCTCCGTATAGTATTGCAACCAGTTCCTCTTGATTAATCATTCCTTTACTCTCAAGAAGTTGACCACAAGTTCTACTAAAAATGCTCTGGGAAGCAGTCCTCTGGGCTGAGAGGAGAAATTACTGAGAAGCTCCCTTTAAAGACGTGGCAGAAAGTGACTGGAAAGCCACCTGTTGGGGTACTGCCAAAACTCACTGAAAGACGAGCACGTCTCCTCATCGCTGTGATGCAGAAGCAAGCACGAAACAGAATCACACATTAGGAAGAGAGGTCCCTTTGTCCAGCTCGTACCTCCAGTGGCATCTGCTGACAAATGCTAACACTGAGCTGGCTGGCAAAGGTGAGATGTTAACAAGTCTGTGTCTGTAAAAGCAAAACAAAAAGGATTGATTTGGAGTCAAGAAGCAATACCTTGATAATTTCCATACATATCTATTTGTAATATCTCTTGAATATTAACAATATTTTAAGGTCCTTGTGGATAAAGACAGTATCACGCTTCTCCCTCCCTGACCCTCTGGTTTATATGACATTTAACATAGTGCTGACCACATATAATAAGTACTTGCTTGACTGTAAATAAGATTTCCCTGTGCTCTTATTTTTTCAATAGCCTAGGAAGCTGATGGCATCACCCTCTCCCTTTGTGCTACTTTATTTTGAAATCTAATGACAGAGCAGTTCAACCATGAGTGAACAACAGCTGCCACCAACCTAGCAATTTCCAACTGCAAACCAGGCTGTGATTTTCTCCTCAGCGATTATGCCATCTTGGATGTCATTCTCAAGAACACTGAAGCCAAGCTGGGGCCAATTGTGATTTTGTTTATTAAACTCTCACTTGGTGGGAAACAGCCCTGTCAGCTGCTGGTGCTCCAAAAGTCAATTCACACTTCGGCTTCCAAGGCCAACTTCAAGGAAGTATTTTCCAACATGTCCTACCTTTTCTTTACATATAAGGACCTAGGTGCCTCATAGACTGGTCTTTTTAGGATCAGAATGACACAAGTTGCACAAGCCTGTTTTGTGGACAAAAGGGAAGGATTCTAATTGTCTTAGTTGTTTTTCTCTTGTCGAGGAAACAAAAATACCTGACACCCAAAGTTAAAGGAGAAGAATTTATTTGGCTTGCAGTTCATAGAGGTTTCATTCTATAATTGGCTGGCTCCATGTCAGGACGGCAGAGGGGTGACAGTTCATGGCAGCAGGAGACAGCAAAAGCAGGAAGAGACCTTAACAGCATCTTTCTGCCTCTTTTATTTTATTCAGACTACTTAGGGCAAGTATCACTCACACCTTTAATCCTAGTGTCCTTCAGTTTACCCTCACCACGACTCCATCACACACTTTAAATTCAGCCACCTCTGAAAAAGTATGAGGCTGTGAGGTGGCCTCTAAACACAAACCATAACACTACTGTAGCAGTTATATTCATTTTAATGCATTTTTGGCTTCCTAAGGCTTCCAAAAATTTTAATTTATATGAATGTAAGGATCTCTCATTCTAGAAATTCTCGTTATTAAGTAATCCATTCTAAAAGACTGCCTAATCTTAATTCCAACAGTAATCTTAGTTCTTTCTACGCTTCTTTTGCCTGTGATTAACATATGATGATCCTTCTATCCTGAATATAACAACTTTGTCTTAAATGTTAGGCAAATACCAGTAACTGTGGCCTATACAGTTTCTAGGGAGGCAGTATGTTTCTGACCCTTGAGTTAGGTAAAGTTGTATTAACACAGGATCTGTTATTTATTACTTCTGTGACCTTGGATCAACTACTTAGCCTTTTCAAATTTCACATTCCTCCTTGGTATAAATAAAGGCTTGATGTTGCTTACTCCACAGGGTGGTTATGAGGAAAATATTTGTAAAACTTTTAGCCAGTGAATGTTCAATAAATGTCAACTGTGATGATGTCACAAACCAGGCAATATCAATCTTTCTAGTCTAAGCCACCACCATCTCTTTCCGAAACTGCCCCAACAGCCTCCTAAGTGGTATTCCTATATGTGCTCTTGCCATAAGTCTGTTTTCCACATAATAGCATGAAAAATCTTTTATGAAAAATCAGATTCTGACATTTCATCATTCAAAGACTCACACTGGTTTATCATCACACTTTGAGCCAAATCCAAAGTTCTTATAGTGGCCAATGGTCCTACATTTGGTTTTACTCTACATCTTTGTTATGGTTTAGATCTCAAATATTCCCCTCAATGTCTCATGCATTTGGAAAACGATTGGCTCTTAGGGGTGTTATGCTCAACAACTGTTTAGTATATAGCTGACAGTGTGATTTGTAGGTGGGACCTAGTCAGAAGAAGCAGGTCACTGGGACATGACCTAGTGAGGTGTGTTCTTGTCCTGGCTTCTTCTCTGCTCTGTTTCTTGACTGTAATGAGGAGAGCATCTATCCTTGCCATGCCTTTCCATGATGCTGCTTTGCTCAGGAGCCAACCAACCTACATTGAGTCCTTGAAAACCAGGAGCCAAAATAAACCTCTCCCTCTTTGAACTGCAGGTGTGGTTATTTTGTCCCAGCCATGGGAAAGTAGCAAATGCAGTCTCTGATCTCTCTTACTGTTTTCTGCTATCCCTCATTCCTTCTCATCATAATGAGAAAAGCCTGGTACTTGCCCTCACAGCTGGCAGGGACTTTGTTTATTGTGGTCCAGGGCTTGGTACACATTAGGTGCACAATAAATATTTGCTGAAATAATGAGTATTATTTTTACTGTTGTCCGTGACTTGGAGTATTTTATGAGTTTGAGTTTTTGGTGAGATTCATGCTGGCATGCTAATGTTTCTTGCAGTGGCCAACGCAGCTCATTCTTGGTGACTAGTGTAAATTTTAGCTGTAATTCCAAAAAATGAGATTCTTAGACTTACTTCAAGTCTTTGGGAAAAACATGAAGTGGAAAAGAATGAGGAAGGGGAAAAGAAGCGTATAGGCAATATGGGAATATGTCAAAGAGAAAAATCTTTACCCAATTCACTATTTTGTTGAAAGCTATCCCTATATACTTGTTCAAAGCAGGATTTTATATGAGACAACAGCTCCTTTTTTCTGATTCCTTTTCTTAAATCTACTATATTCTGCCTACATAACATAAATGCAGTATCAATTGCTAAAGATAAGCCAAGTATGACATTTTTCAAGCTGTCTGAAAACGAAATAGAAAATTTGGCTTTGTTGTGCTTTAGCAATGAAAGCCATGCCCTATTTTATTAGCAAATAAAACAAACTAAATACTAAGTCATAGTGAAAGTTTATACTGGAGGCTGTACACATCCACTTCTAGGAATATTGTAGTTGCGAATCAAAAGCATTTAGGCCTGCTAAGGACTTCAGAGTTTCTATTTTAAAGTTGAACTATGATTATTTGTTCTGAGCTGGCTCTATCATACATTTAAGGCATGATTACGATGATTCAGTGGGCAAAGGGTAAACTATCAGGCTATTAAAATCTACTGAAAATTACTGGGCATAAAATACAGTAAACTTCATGATACCAAGACCTGTAATTACTCAACTTTGATTAACGATTGACACTTGCTCTCCTCTCAGTTTTTCTTCTCCACAGTGGTGGATGAAATTTCTTACTCTCTTCAAAGTGGAAGTATAGAGAAAGTGTTATGAAGGTAAAAGTAAAAACTGGTAGAGAAATGATAGGCTGCTCTTCAAGGGCAACTAAAAATGGAGGTTCACTAGTAGGCTTACTATTCTCTTACTATTCTCTATTTCTTCTCACTGGGCTGACAAGAATTTATTCCAGCTGACAGAGAAGTGCTTGGAATTTTCACTGTTCTATGAACTCATTAAGCTGACAATGGAATTAGATGTGAAACATGGTTCGTATAGGACAGATTCAGATCACATGTCCTGAACCCTGGAAACTCCTGGTAACCATATGCATAAGCTTGCCTGAACACTTTCATTAGCCCTGTAAAAACGTGTCTTTTCATTTTATACAATGGACATAATTACCCTATTTGGTACTTATTGATGGAAATGTATAATAGTTTAATAATGCAATGTTAATCAAGCTATATCATATACAGGTACAAATTCCCAATGAGGAATGTGATCATAATATGTTCCTGAAATGTACCAATAAACTCAATTTATTTTTAGAAAGCTATTATTTGTGCCTAGTACATGATGAGTGCCCTGCCTGTATTTCTTAAATTAAGAAATTAATGAATCTTGCTATACTGGTACATAAATGTGAGTGAGCAAGTCTTTCTCTGCACTGAGGAAATACAGACAAGAAAGAGGTACCTACTGGCTAGCAAATAATCAGTATATACTGATATTTAGGGCTTTAAACCAGCTGGTGGGGCTAAGGGGCAACTGTCTCCTTCAAATGAGATTTCAGTTATTCCAGATGTCACAGAACTGCTTCACTCGTCATGTACCTGCTTAGAGTTTGGGGACAATTGAGGTTGTGATTGCTGCTTTTGTAAGACAAGATTAAGCTTCAGAATTAATCTGGTGCCATAAGAAACACAAACCCTGACCAAGTGTAATGAAAAAAGGCTGAAGATAGATTTTAGTAAGTTTTTATCTTGAAACTTACCTATGACAAACATGGATAATAACCAAGGACCAAGTGACATAAGGGATTCCGTGAGGATTTCTTGAAAAGCAGAATGTTAGTTCCTCTGTCCCCAAACCCATTCACATGCTGGAAGTGCCATTAAAACTTTGACAAAACCTATGAGAAAGGGAACAGACATCAAATTACCTGCAATAAAACCGTTCATGGAAGAGCAGGGGCTCGAGATAAAAGATAAGTTGAATTATAGAATAATGAATTTTCATTTGCAGCATTCCTGAATTTGTGGTATGATACTCTCAAACTCACTGTAGGACTAAGAAATAAGAGTTACATTTTAAGACATATCCTGGTTACAGTTGACAGTGATACAATGGGTGAAGGGCAAGTCATGGGTTACTAAAAAAATTGAAAATTAAACAGCATTTCCATTGATAAAAAATAACATAGTTGATCATAGTTCGTATTTATTTTTCTGTTACTTCCATTAATATTGTATCTGTGGAAATCTTCCTGTTACATATCATCTCTTCTTCATATTAATGGAGTCAACTTTCATTTCTAGAATGCTTTAGAAAATACATGAAGTCTGAGGAGTGCAAAAATCATTTAATCTCTCTATATCTCAATTACTTCATATGTAAAATGAAGGAAGTAAATATCACTAGCATTTCTCACATATCCACGTGCATCATCTGAGTGATCTTGTTAAAATGGATATTAATTTAGCAGATGATGTAGGTACTACTAGTCCAGGAATCACACTTTGAGTAGCAAGTGCCTGGCTGACCTCTGATGTTCATTTTCTTTTCATCTCTAGATAATTTATGGGATATCATTCAACTGCTAAATGATATGTCATAAAGTACTATGCATAGAGATATACATGTGTATTACATTAGTTGTTCTATGACAAGAATTAAACCAGCTTGAGTGTGCCACTTTAGTTTGTAGTCCTCAAACTTAATCCCATGCTGCCATTACTTTAATATTCTGTGAGGACAACTTATCTCACAGAAGATGATTAAAATATATTGGAGCCATATGTTTTCATATTATTCACCATCCCATGCAAAACAAAAGTGTGTATTTGTACTGGTGGGATTAATTGGGCAGGAGGGTGAGTAGTTTCAGTTTAATCACTAAGTAAGCAATGGAAGGTTGAAATAAAGAGTGATGTCCACATACTATTCTTTTGTCTATTTTTTGGTGCCACAGGGAAAATAAGACTGATTTGCATCTCATTAGCCATTTGCAAATGAGGTCACAATATTTGGGAGTCATTTTGATGCAACACATGATTTTAGGGCTTAATGAGCAGGACACAAATGAAAGTCTGTCATGCAACCATGTCTGCGTATATAATTTATATAGATAAGATTAATGTCACCTTAACAGTTTTCAGACTATACTTCCTTGGTTCCTTCCAGTGCTGCTCAGATTTATTCTAAAATTCTCTGGGAGTACTTGGAGAGTGTCTCAGGGTTATCATGACAACTAAACCTCTAGAATAAATGTTATTTCACATTCTCCTCAATATACTGCTTCTTAAACATCTCTTAAACCTGCTTTCATTTTTGCTGGATTAAAAACATGGAAGCCGTTGCATGACCAATGATAAGATTATTTAAGTAATATATTTAAATGATAGACAATACATTTCTCCTGGACCTGTTTCTTTACCACTGAACTAAGGATTGGATATCTCTCAAAAAACTGTTCTACCTCTGTATGTATTTTACTTGAATTTTAATTAAAATTATTTGATATTTTAAAAATATACTCTCAGGTTTGCGATGTAAAAAGTATAGAGTGTGTTTATTGTTTAATCAAAATGTATATTCATTCCTGGGAAATTCAAAGAATTCTATCAGCCTTGAAAAGTAAATCACAATCACCAGAAGCTTCTATAATTACATTTATTACAGTCAGTACAATATAATTTACATCTGCAAACTCTAAACTGACTAAAATAATGAGATGTCAATATTGATAAAGCACCCAGAGGAGGCACTTTTGTTGACACAGCAATAACACAAATGAGGGCTTGTAAGGTCTGTGTGTCAGACCAAAAGAGTTGTAGAGCAGCTATCAACAATGAGGAGCTAGACAAATTGCATATGGAAAGCTAGCCAACCAAGTAAGTGTTCTTAATTCAAGAAATGGATCAAGAATATCCTTTTGAAGTGAGCCAAGAAAATTTCTCTGTAATAGATAATTTATTCCCCTTCTACTCATACATACCAGCTCCGAGCCTACTGCTGTGATGTAGCAAAGTCAAATACACCTTCAGGTTTTCTGATTGCACTCCTGGGCACAAAAAAGCTAAAAATCCAAGGAATTCTGGGGTTAAGAACTCAAATAGTACAGAATAGTTCCTCAGTATCTGCAGAACACTGATTTCAGGACCCTCAGAAGATGCCAAAATCTGTGGATGCTCAAGTTCCTAATATAGCACAGGATATTGTAAGTCATCTCTAGATTGCTTAAATAGTACAGCATATATGTTATGTAAATAGTTGTCCAACTATAATATTTAGGGAATAATGACAAGGAACAATTTTTTTTACAGATGCAATTTCAAAACAAAATATTTCCAGTCCCTTGCTGGTTGAATCCTTAGATATGAAATCTATAATTATGAAAGGTTGTCGTCACAACTGCATTTCATTTTCTCTGTAAATTTCTACATTTGTTGGTAATTCTTTTAACTGAAAATAACAGAACACTTGTCTAATAATATCTATAATAATAAAGACATTTTTACTCAACCAGGAGCCCAGAATCAGGTAGTTCAGGGTCAGTTACATACCTCTGTGAGGTTTGCAAGGACTCCGATCTTCCTTGAATTTATCTGCTCTGCCATTTTCAGTGTATTCAATTATATCTTTTCTTACACTTCAAAGATGGCTGCCTCTGCGTTATAAAATGCCATCCTACACAAGAGACAAGGAAGACAATAGAAAAGGAGACTTTCTTTTTTATTATCTTCCCCAAAAAGAGATTTTTCTTTCCTAGAAGTCCTCAGTTGACTTTTCTTTATGATTTATTGATCAGAATTAGCCTGCACTCACTCCTAGAACGATTACTGACAAAGGGATGTGGGAATGCCACAAATGTCTGAGATTAATCAGAATTCATTCCCTGGGGCTGAGTACTGTCAAACTTTAATTTCAAATGGTTAAAAGCATGACTCTCATATGAGAAGAGAGTGAGCATGTGTCAAAGGTAAATTCTTAATGAGGCAGCTATCAAAATAGTAAAGCTGGTACAAAGGTGGTTGGGAAAGAGTGACAGACAATGAGAGTCAAAGGAAGAATGTTGCAATGCAATTGCCAAATTAGACACAAAGTGATTAATATCCTGCAGGGCTATAAAACTGTAATGTAGGGGTTATCTTTTCTACCAGACACAAATTCCTTGAAATTTATTAATATTTTACAAATTAACATCAATCTTTATAGCATCAAGAGTAAATTTTAAGTCAAATAAAGACATATTTCCTAAATAAGTAGATACTCTTGGTTGGGACTATTAGTCATTAAAAGACACACAGTTATTAATTGAGATACAATTTCATAACAGTACATAGCTCAAGTAATATAAGATTTTCTTAGTAAAGATAAAGGAGGAAATATTTGTAAGCAATCAATATTGTCTGCCACAGACTTACTTTAAATGATAAAACAATAATCATATGCTTAATAGTTTTCTAGAATACCATCTTGAACATGAATAACAACATAAAGGCTTTTCAAACTGGAAACATTATGTTTTCTATTTTAATTTTATTAAAACATTGTATTTTAAGCAATATTTCATTGACATTTTAATCTAAAGATTAATGAGGATTTCTTCACTCCACTTCTTTGAAAGTAAAGCATTGACACTGTTGAAATGATTATGTTAATAGGAGGCATTTTCTTGATTTCACTCAGTGTTTTCCATTTATGATTTATTTACTTTGGTGATGGTTCTTGAAATTTATCTTTAAGAAGAGATTTCTTATTTATTTCCACAAATTCACCTAAGTAATAAATCTCAGTGGCACTGAAGTTTCCAAGTAGCCCAGTCTGAAGAGGCTTGATTATTTTACTTATTATTTTTCCTATTGACTCACTAAAGTCATATTTAGAGCTCAGTGTCAAGACTTCTAGTGAGTTCTACAGTAAGCACTTTGACCTTAAGGAAAAAGAAAGCATGTCTCCAATTCCAAACGGGCCTGTAGATCTGGGCTTTTAGGTATAGAGAGACAATACTGCAATAATTCTATTCAGGATAACATTCACTGTTAAGAAATTTGTCATATAATTTGTCTTATGGTGAAGCTTGAAAATATAAGTTATAGTTGAATAGGTGATGCTAGTTGTAGTAATTGCATATAAGTTGTGCCACAAGGGCACAAGAATAGCAAGTCTTGTGTTCAGTGTTCCCTCTATGGCACCCGTACTAGTCTTGTGCCTGACACAAAATACCAAACACCCACAGTTTAAAGGAGAAGTTTATTTTGACTTGTGGTTTTCAGAAGATCCAGTCCTTGGCATCCTGGCTCCAAGGTGGAAATGGCCGGATGCAAGTCATGCAGAGGAAATCTGCTCACACCCTAGAACTCAGGAAGCAGAGAGTAGGGAGGAATTGTGGACAAGAATACACTCTGCCAGGCTATGCCCCCAGTGACCTACCTCCAACCAGGCACTACCTCCCAACAGCCCATCTCACTGCTGAACCCCTTAAAGGATGAATCTACTTATGAGTGGAGTGCTGCATTGATCCAGTCACCTGTTAAATACATGAGATTTTGGGTGGGATGCTTTAGATCTAAATCATAATATCAGCTCTTGAGTCTGTCATTCCCTTTTGTTGGGTTACCAATTCTTAACAAGTAGGAATTGCAATCTTGTTTCAAATGCTCCAAGTCAATTCAATAGTATTTTGGGGAGAAGGAACAGGGACAGTGATGGTATTCTGTATTTTTAAGCGAAGGCATTTTCCCAAGTAACAGGATAGGCTAGAAAATTTTCTGCCCTTAATTATACATTTCCTGGGGCTGTTTTCAGTGTCATTTATGGGTAGGACTTTCTCATTAAGCCATTGACTATTGAACAAAGTGAAGAACAAAGGAGTGAAGGATTTAGATTTATTTCACTAAAGAAGGAGTTGACCAGGAGTTTCTCAATCAGTCAAATGAAGAGAGACAAACTTTTTATTAGGCAAATTCTTATTTCTTTTATATTAATTATGGCTGTGTTAAAACAAATGTTATGAACCTAAAGCTCACCTTTATTTCAACTCTTCTATTTTAGGTTCTTGTTTTTAATCTTATTAGATGTATGATATAAAGAAAAGGATTAATTTGATGAGTGAGAGAAAAAGGTCAATTTTGATAAATTTTTCTGAAATAATTAACATGATAAAACAACAAAGTTTATTCTACGAGATATCAAAACACCAGCTTTACTTCATGTTGTGTTGTGTGTATATATATATACATATATCTTTATACTCTGTTATATAGTCTGTTTTAGACCATGAGGTTAAGAAATTACAGTTTGGATCTGCTTTCCTTGTTTAATATTATATCACAAGTGTCATAATTATCTTAATTGTCAGCCTCACTATCTGTTAATTAGCATGATGGTTTATTTGATTATTTGTCTTTTAGAGATTTATGATCTCATTTTAATGCTACAACAGAAGCCCTGTACAGAAAAGGTTTTATCTAGTTATAATTATGTGTTATTTGATAGCTATATTTATCAGAATGGAGCTACATTATGTTTTAGTAACAAATTGACCCTTAAATACCAATGGCTTAATGCAATAATGACTTGTTACCCACCTAATGCTTATTGTTCATCATTAGTTAATGGAGAGAGAGAGATTGAGACTGATGGAGGTTTCACAATATTGGAGCTGTGCTCTGAAACATGTATCAAGGCTATTACAACAAAGAGAAACTAAAGTTACATCCAAACTTCTCACTTTAGAGTGTTTTGTAATAGTACTCTGTGTGCCTTCTTTGTGGTGCCCGGTATTACAGGGTATTGGAAATAGGTATGGGCTTTAGACAGTAACTATAGGTAATGCTGTATTGTATATTTGAAAATTGCCAAGAGAGATCTTAATATTCTCAGCACACAGAGCCCTGAAGAGACAAAGGAGACTATGTGAGGTGATGGGTTTGTTCTTCAATTCACTTACAGTAATCACTTCACAGTTATACACATGTCAGGTCAACATGTCTATTTAAGTGTGTAAGATTTTTATCTATCAGTTATACTTCAATACAGTTGAAAATGATACATGTGTTTAGATATGGTATCTACTTCAACTTTCTATTCAGAGGAGTAAAGTGAAGGCATATACTTGTTCACAGAGGATGTGACTAGGAGAGTCTCTTGTTTTGTACCACTAACCACTGAATCATTTTTACTATCTTTTTTTCTACCCTAACCAAAAGTGCAGGGATGGTTGGGGAAGGCGGTTTGTTGTGTTATCAAGATTTTGGTTTCTTGGGCCGGGGATTTAGCTCAGTGGTTCTGGCACCTGCCTTGCAAGCACAAGGGCCTGGGTTTGATCCTTGATTAACCACATACAACAATACTGGGAGTGGTGATTCCAATCCACCAGCAATAAGTACCACATACCACAGTGCTGGGCATGGTGGTTCACACTTGTAATCCAAGCACTTGGGAAGTAGAGGAAGGAGAATTGCTGAGTCTGAGGCTGAGCTCAGGACCAGCCTAAACTACAAAGTGAGACCCTGTCTCAAAAAACTGAAAAAAAGGATTTTGGGTGCTTGTTATAAGACTAAACCATTACATGTGCATGGATTTTGAATGTATCCTTCAGGGGATTTGGAGGCAAAATAGTGTATTGTGATAGATATGGGAAGAAGTAGATACAATGTTTTATGGATTGTAAAATTTAACAACTTATGAGATCATTGGTCTAATTTTTTATGAAAGATAACAATTCTTTCCCTCTGTGATCTTATCAAATAAGCTTTATTTATAAGACATAGCATATAGGTGTCAGATATTGAAAACAGTGTTCTTCTTATTTTTGTGCCACTAATAGAGTATACTTATGATGCATTTGTGATTTTTTCTGTAATTTCACAGTGCCAAGTACTATGATACACAGTGATTATCATTCTGAGCTAAAAAGAACAGACCTCAGAGCTATAGTGATAGATAAGTGTGTACACAGACAATGATTATTAATAATATGATAAGGTAGGAACCAAAAACAAAGCAGAAAAGTATAGTTCTAGGAACCCAGGAATGGATGAATTTCACATAGGTATCTTGGAGAGTTTTCAGAAAGGAGGGGTGTTTGAATTAGATCTTGAAACCGGAGGAAAATTCTAATTGGTGAATCAAGAAGATATGAATTTCATATGTGGAGAAAGAAAGCACAGATACACAGAGGAAGGGATAGGGACTATACTGTAGGGTCTTCATACATCAGATATGATATATCACTGTTTCAGGCATGTGAAGACTGGATTTGATGGAAGAGACTGAGTAAGAAGTCCATATAAGAAGGCAATTATAAAAAAAAAAAAACAATACGAGAAGGCCAGGTCTTCCAGTACTGGTAAAAATGCTAGCTTCAGTGAGATGAAAGATGTGGGGCTTGTCTGTAGCTTAAGGTAACAAGCATTGTATGAGTGAAGATGAAGAGAGATGAACTGATAAGGCAGAGTTTGTTAGGTAAATCCCATTTCTTTAGAGAAGTAAAAATCTATTTGCTGAGTAGGAGAGTTGGTTGGAAACTTGAGGAAAGTGTCAACAAGTTTAGCACTGCAATTTCAGAGAATGTGATAGAGGTGTCCTAAGAGATGAATAAGAAACTGATCAAGAAGTAGTGCAGAAGAAGTTGGTAGCGTTAGGTGCAGATTGACGAAATGGCCATCCCAGACACTGTTGGTGAAAGTGTAAAATGCTAAAATAACCTTTGGAAACCAACTGAGTATAACCTACAGAAATTTGTATGATGCATTCACTTTGATGTAGAAGTTCTACAAATTTGTCAATAGAAATAATTTCATATATGTACAGACATGAATGTGTAAGCTTATTTACTGAATAATTATTAAATATATACCAGATTGGATATAAGAAACGCTTGTTCAATAAGTAATTAATGGAAAAAAATTAGATTTATATTCCTATAATCGCATCCTATTTAGATGGAACCCTTTAATCTTAGAGGTGCAGAAAATGTACTGATGTGGAGTTGGGAAGTAAAAAACTGAATTGCAGAGAAATGTGTACTGTGTGTTTTCTAGTCACCTACCTAAAACATGTGCTTATATGTATGTACATGAGATTTTAAACATCTGTATATGTGTAAGGTATGTCTGCTTTGTGGGAGTTAGCATAACACAGTGCATCAGCCGGTCCTTGGTATTACTGTGCACTCACCAGGCACTCAGAAATGAGGCTTCTCTGTGATCATAATGACTAAAAAAATTTTTTTAAAAAACAAGTCCACTTAAAAAGCTCATTTGAACACTGACAAAATGTAAACATTGTCCAAGCCACAAAAACAACTAAGCATATCACTCAGTTAATATGAATGCTGCTTCATTACTAAACACAGATTTAGCTTCATTCTCATTTCCCCCTTATATATCTGATTTATTAAGAGAGCTAATCACTGAGTTACCCAGCATTCAATCTACACCTCAAAACTTTGCCTTCTTAAACCCTTCCCTAGAGTGACTAGTACAACCTGTATCCCAAGACAAGTCTTTGCTAACATCCTCTTACTAAGATACGCTATAATTCCCAACAGTGTGAGCTCTCTCCCACCATGATGAATAACAAACCCAGAAGTTTGACTGAGGGTGTGTTTCTAGTGGTATCTGTTCGGAAAGAAGCTCCTGCTTCATTTTGCTTTTGGCTGTACAGTTGTCATGTGGACCTCAGCTATACTATTCTAGGCCACCTTAAGGAAACATTTTCTGAATTACAGACCTTAGGTTTATCCTATCACCCTGCTACCAAGGCCAGAAGACTGCACTGGATAAACAGAGACACAAACAAACTTAAGATACAGTTGATAAAATGAGAACTCAAGGAGAATCGAGGATGTAGGATATTTGAAGTAACCCAAATGACAGAACAGTGTCTAACACATAGTAAATACTACATCAACCTCATATTTTAATATTACCACTATAATAATAATAGAAAACACTGGTTTTGTTTTCATTAAAGAATAGGAGAAATGGCAGTATCAATGGTTATGGCCACAGATGAAGACTTCTAGATGTAGTAGGTATCCCAGTTCCAGATGAGATATAGGATGCCTCTACGCTTCATAGTGGCTAAATGAGAACTGAAGTCTAGGTCAAGGAAAGACACGGGTGTCTAAGCTTAGGTTCCCTCAGAAGTAGACCCTGCAAAGACTACTACTACACTAGGTTATAAAGGAGATAATTCCAGACAACACTAATGAGAACAAAAGACAGAGAAAGAAGCTGATAAAGTGTGCATTAATAAGTAGGTCAATGCTGTGAGAAAGTGGAACTAGGCCTTCAAGGGACTCTGGGAGACTGCACAGAACATGTCTCAAAATTATTCCACCTGAAGCAAAAGAAATCTAGGATATTTGTCCACCAACTTCAGTCTTTCTTCAGTCAAGCATTGTCCCCAGAGAGGAATTAGCTACCTGATCCTTGTAAATGTGAGCATGTTTCTGCAAGCCAAACAAATTAGTCAGACAGAATTAGAAATCAATGGACAATTTTGATTGGGGGAGCAACACGGCTATATTTGCATTTTAGAAAAAGTCATGTTGGCTGACACTGCAAAGCATGTTGGAGAGGAGCAAGACTGAAGGTGTAGAGGCTGGTGTGGAGTTGAAAGAAAGAACTTGGAAGAAAGTGCAATAGATGAACTTCAATAGATGGAATAAAAAGCAGCAATTGGGATTAACAGAGAAATGGCTGAAGTGATGACTAGTAAAGTTGGGGATTCCAGAGCAGAGAGTTGAGCCAAAATTAAAGAGATGGATGCAGAAGAACAAATATAGCACAATGAGAATAACTGGAAATCTGAAGAGAAAATTAGAATGTTGTTTCAGAAAATTTTGATCTTAGGGAGAGAGGTAGGTTAGAGATAGAGAATGAGAATGCATAGTTCCTGACGGTGACAATTCATAAGTTGTGCTGTGGCCACGTGAGTTGATTGAGTTAACTCAACATTTGGTTAATAATGATAGGGTGCTTGGGGGAGATTTGACTTTGAGTGACACAGAATAGAGAAAGGATTTGGGATTGATGAAAAATGAGGAGACAAAATCAAACATGAATGAGGGGTGAGATGGAATAATTGGGAAAATCATTGAGTTATCACAGTGGGGAGAGTAAGAAGACAGTATAGAAGGTAACCTGTTAGTAACAGTGGATTGGGATAAGTAGCTTATGGTTTTATCATTTTTGTAGGAAAGTGGAGGAGAAGTATTTAGGAAGATGAGGAGGAGTAAGGAGACTGCTATATGCATAATGAAGAAAATAGCCAACCCTCAATGAAGAAGGATGCAAGAATAGATGATTCCCCTGGGGCAAGACCTGAGCAAAGAAGATGGAAGATGAAGGAGGAATCTATTTACTGTGGAAAGGAAGATGAGATTTGTGAAGAAAGAGAAGCAGAGGGTGGCTGTAATAGAAGAAGAAGCACATAGAGTAGGGGTTGAAAATGTTGAATTGAAATGACCAGGAGGTCTCTTATTTTAGTGGAACCCTTGGATAGCAGGTTTAAATTAAGTTCAGTTGTCTTTGGGGAATGGGGCAGGACGAGGCCATTGTACTAGTTCTCAGGAGCTGCAGACCTTGATGGATTCTTTCTCTGAAAGAAGCCTACTTCAGGCAAGCAGCCTTCAATCTTATGTGCTGCAGTTATTCACTGATATTAAATATTTTGAGAATTCTTCCTGTATGCAAAATTTGGTTAGGGACTGTGGTTTTGTTGATGATGAATGGATAACCCACTTTAAGGAAAGAAAATACTAACAAATGAAAAAGAAATTCAACATTGAATTACCACAGAATTCATGGCATGTTTCCTTTAAAATTTAAGACCAAATTATGTTAATTATGATTTGATTTATCAAAAGACTGTTTATAGTGGCTTCTTTGAACTTACAATGAGCCATTATATGACATAGGCTCAGCATTGCCCCTCTCACCCTCACACAATACTATAATGGACATGTATATTAAATCCAAATTGATAAGAAAACATCAAACAACAGTTGAGGGCACAGACAGGAGCTAGAAGTAGTCAAGATCTGACTTAATCATGTAGTAGGCCTTGGACAGGTTATTTTACTGTCTATCTATAAAATGAAGATAATAACATTGCTGCTTCAAAAAATTGCTAGAATTAGTCATTGCCAATACTTAGATAAATATGTGATAAATTTAAATTAAACAAAATCGGAGTGTATAGAAAACATATAAAAAAGGTAGAAATTATGAGGCCCTTGTTCCAGTCCACTCTTACTTAAATTACGAAAGGAGTTTTGTGCACCTGTTTATTTGTCAAATGTTCATAAGATTCCTCTGTGGTAGACATAAGTAAGTAGTATGGGATATAATAGGCACAGAGGCATAGGACATGACCATGGCAGGGGGTGGGGACGATGGCATATGGTTGTTGTTTACTTTTAACAGTAGAGAGGTTCCCCCTATTGCCCAAGTGCTGTTTAGAACAAGAGCAGGCATTGTTCTGTGGATGCAGAACAACAGAATTTTGATTACAGGGGTGATGTGAGGACAGCAGACAGATCTGAGCATGTTTAGCAGAAACATCCCCTTGGGCCTGCTGTGTCTCTATCCACTAACACTGATATATTGTGACTGACCCTCTTCTCCTCTCTAACCCATGGTAATTGTCTTGGGCTGAGTGTTTTAGAGCCTATGAAGGCCTCGATGTCAACACATTTCCATAATGAATCCAAATATCACATGAAGAAAAATAAAAATTAGCTCACCAACAAAAAGGCAAATAATTAAATTTAGAAGTGGGCAAATAGTTTGAACAGATGTTTCTTCACAGAAGATAGACAAATGGCCGTTAAGCACATGACAAGATACTCAACATCATTAGTCATTAGGGAAATGCAAATAAAAACCATGAGAAAAACACTTCCCACTCACTGGAAAGGCTGTCTTCAAAAAGACAAATGAGAAAGTGTTGGCGAGGAAGTGGGGGAAGTTGGAACGCGCAGCAGTTTTGGTAGGAATCTAAGATGGTATAGCCACTTTGAAAAAGTCTGACATTTCCTCAGAATGTTAATCACAAAGTTACCACATGACTCAGTAATTTAATTTCTAGCTGTATTTCCCAGAGAAATGAAAATACCTCTTCACACAAAACCTGAACATAAATGTTCATAGCAATATTATTAATAATAGCTATAAAGTGGAAACAGTCCAAATTCCCGCTAATGGATGACTGGATAAAAAGAGTGTGGCATATTTGTGCAGTGGAATTCTTTTTGGCCATAAAAAAAATGATGCATTAGTACACAGCACATCAATAAACTTTGAAAACATTATGCCAAGTGAAAGAAGCTAGACACAAAGAACGAAATAATGTATAGTTCCAATGAAATCTCCAGATTAAGTAGCTCCATGGAAGTAGAGTATACTGGTGGCTGCTTGGCTGAGAGGTGTTTGGAGAGAAATGTAGAGTGTCTGCTAGTAGGGATGGAGTTTCATTTTCAGGTGATGAAAATGCTCTCAAACTGGTTATAGTGATAGTGGCCTAGCTCTGTAAAAACAACAGAACTATATACTTAAAAAGCATGAATTTTATGGTACACCAATGATCTTATACCTAAAAAAGGAAAGTTAATAACAAAAAAGAAGCATTACATCTTACTGGAGTCTTGTTAAGTTACCATCCACAAACTTTATCAATCAAAGCTCCCACCATTTTCCTTCTTAGTATTCTTATCTAGGGAATATTAGAGACTGGCAGAAAGCTAGAAAAGTCCTGCACTTCATTCTCTTGCTTTTGAGCAGAGGCAAACATTCAAGAACGTGGGTTTTTAAAAGTAGCCCTCTAAATTTTAATATCTCTACATGACTAAATTATGAAATTCCCCCAGAGCAATGAAATATGATGACAAGGTAATACGGGTATGGAGTGCACTTAAGGTAGGGAATTCCTCAGGAGATACTTCATCGGTTTTTGCTACTGGGGAATTTCACTGCAAAAAAAGTTCGCCTGTTGCTAGGCAACGCTGCAGCTTGAATTGAATTCATGATGATCAGAACGCCTCACATAACTCACGATTCATATTCCTATCTCCAGCAAGAACAGTGCAGATTAAAAATTTCTTTAAATTAAAAAGAATATTGTCACAGCATTGAAAAAATAAAAGCATCTTTCATTCTCATACCTCTCATTTAAACAGTGATTAAAATTTCTGTATATTTTAGTAGATTCCAACTGCTCACAAGTATATGTTTTATGAGATTTTAATCATAATACTCGTACCAACTAACAATTGTCTTTTTCCTTTGTTATATTACAAGAAGATCTCTATATATTCTTGAAGACTTCCTAATGGACTTTTAAATGACCATATAACATTCTTTTTGGTTGATGTCCCATAGTACGCTAAACCTTTGCTTTCTCACTGGACATTTACACTTCTTTTCATTTCCGCCATTTAGTAGAAAATTCCAGGACACATGTTTTCTTTGAGAAGACGTTAAAACATAGAAGCTTGATGAGGTAAATACAGCTCTTAAATAACTCTACTTAATTAGTTTTTTTTTTTTTTTTTGTAGCTGTTTGGAAATCACTTCAGAAGCACATTTAATCCATCCAATCAGTCATTTCTCCAAAGTGAGAACACTGTCTCAATGCTTGGTTAAATCTTAAAGCTGCCTATGTGCCTGGCAAAGACTCTATGGAAGCTTTGCATTTTTGAAATTGCCAATTACATGGAACGTGGCTGGCAGAATTAGCGAAATTATTTGAAAAGTATTTCACAGCAATAAAAATGGAATGCTCTCCACCGGAAAAAGAGGGCTCCCTCAACATACAAAACTAACATGCAAAAAACTAGTTGAATACAGATTTTATTTGTTTAAGAGATTAAAAAGGATTAAGAAAGTGAAAGGAGTTTTGTCTTCATTTTGGGGGTTTTCCTTATAAATATTATAAGATCTAACTACATCTTTGCTGCACCGAAATAGTAGAGATTCGAAATTAATAAAAATGTCAACTACTACATTTAAGAATGTCTTATAGTTGTGGATTTCAAATCTATTGATTCAATTATTGCCATTGCCAAGACTTTTAAAATAAATATTTGCAAACCATCCAGAAAATATTAAAATATTTTTTCCAAGTTAAAACAACAAAAAAGGAAATCCTCAATCAGAATGTGAGTTTTTTTTTTTAATAAATCCATTTCAGATCAGAAAGGTAATACAGTTCTGTTGTCAAAAAACTAAGTTCTTACCCCTTTGGCTTTTACCTTCAAAGACTGAAATGTTGCAAATTGATTTTGAGACAGGAAACTCTGCTAATGTCAGTTGAATGCTTACCCTGGAAAATTTTTGCCATTTCAAATAGCAAAGCCTCTACAGGCTTTCTTCTGATTCAGCAGCAGCCTGCTTAGTATTACAAAAAAGGCCAGCTAGACTCTAGAGTTGGGTAATTATGGTTGAGCTCTTGTATATTCTCTTTGGGAGATATCAAGGTCAGGTCTTCCCATATTATAAAGAGCCACGAGGTGCTGGCTGGCTGGCTGCTTCCTGCATTTGGAAAGCGGTTCAGCTCAGAACATTTTCAAAGTGCCAAGTAAAGGTACAACCCTTGCCAAATGGAGATTGCTTTAAAAAGAAGCTGACCAGGAATAAAGCCCTCAGTAAAGGATGTGCAGAGATCTTTGAGCAGGAGGTCATATTAATCATTCATGATCACCAAGGTGCTGTCTAACTTACAGCATATATTTGTTCCGAAGGAGCTAAAGCTTTTTCTCTATTTGCATTCCAATGACTCTTCAAACTAATTGGATCAGAGTCTTCTAATGAGTTAGAATTGTCTGGCACCCATTTTTTTTTACCTCCCCTCCTTTTGATTCATTGAGGTGTAAGCACCCACTTTATGGGTACAATTCTATACCATTTGTCAAATGTATGTACTGTTTTAAACGTTACAGCAACTGAGATGTAGAATATTTCTGTTACTCCTCAAAGTTTTCTCATGCTCATTTATTCGCAGCCCTTTCCTCTCCCTTCTGTCTCTGGCAGCCATTGATCTGTTTTCTGTCTTGACAACTTTGCTTTTTCCAGAATGTCATATAAATGGAATCATACAGGATGTAGCCTCCAGAGTCTGGCTTTTTTCACTTAGCATAATGCATCTGAGATTCATCTTTGCTATTGCACATATGAGTTGTGTGACATTCTCTTGCTGTATGGTTGTAGCAGTTTGTTTATTTGCTACAAGTGGATGAACGTTTAGGTTGTTGCCCTATTGTAGTATTATTTTTGTTTGGAATGATAGTGTGCAAATTACAAAGCTCTTTACTTTCAATGTGTGTCTTATTATGAAACTATTGTTTTTCTATTTTTTCTGCTTATAATTAAAATCACAGCGAACTTAAATGCATTTTGAAATTCATCAGCTAGAGCCATAGCTTTGAATTTCACCCTTTTGGGCTAACTTTCTGCTATACAATACTACTTCTTTTGTATAAAATGAATATTATTGATTGATAATGTTTATCAACTGGGACTTAATAATTTATTATATTGTCCATTTAATAAAGTATTTGGAAAATAGGAACTCTATTTTTTGAAAAATGAGGATCCTATTGGTGTCAGGAAATTATGGTAGGGAAAAAAAAATCTACTTTGGAGTTAGATAGCCTTGGTTATGTATCCTAGCTCTGCCGAGGATTAACTTTGTGATCTGGGGAAAATTCTTGACCTCTCTAAGCCTCAGTATTTTCATCTGGTCAATGCTTTTCACAACACTGGTCTGTGAGCCTTGTGATAAGGAAATGATGTGTACACAACACATCCCACAGAACTATGTTCCCCTGTCATATATATGCACAACACTCACACACGTGCGCATGCACACACACACACACACACACACACACACACACACACACACAAAATCTGTCTACTTGTGTAAAAAACAGTGCTGGCAGATTGGAGCAGTGCAGAGAAAGAGATGGGGAGAGACAAACTTATGTGTAGAGAGAAGAAAGTGAACTCAAGGTCAGGCTCATGTCAGGCTCAGATCTTCAGTACTCATTGGTATGAAAGTCTCCAGCAGAGATGCCATTGATCTTCTTTAGTGGCTGACCCTACCAGACAGGAGGCCTCTGCGACTGTCAGCTTTGCCTCCTTCCCATTATCTCTGAGTCTTAGTCCAGGACATCTTCTTCCCCAGCTCTGTCTTCAAACCTACTTTTCTTCACTACCAAAATTAGCCAGTTAGGTCATTAGAAAATCTTGAGAATGCAATTTATAGGAAGCCCTCTCCATCCTATATACAACTTCCTGCATTAATTAATACTTGGTTTAAGATACATCCTTCTCAGAAATACTTGGATTTTACTGGCAGATACTTCTGTAGGGAATGAATACTAAAGGGAATGAATTTTTGGCCTAGTGTTATAGTAGGAAAAGTTTCAAAGTAGATATCAAAAGACCTGAACTGAAAATGAGGGTCCTATTGGTGTCAGGAAATTACAGTAGGGAAAAAAAAATCTACTTTGGAGTTAGATAGCCTCGGTTATGTATCCTAGCTTTGCCGAGGATTAACTTCGTGATCTGGGGAAAATTCTTGACCTCTCTAAGCCTAAGAATTTTCATTTGGTCAATGCTTTTCACAACACTGGTCTGTGAGCCTTGTGATAAGGAAATGGTGTGTATATAACACATCTCACAGAGCAGTGGAGACATTCTAGGCACTTCTTCTGTGTTCCCCTGCTCACCTCTGCATTTTGGTCAACTCTATCTAGGATCTGAGACTACTATTACTTCCTGTTTAAAAGATTCAGGCAATATCTGCCTTGCTTCTTTTTTTCTTCTTTCTGGAGTATTTCACATCATTCCATATGTCAAGCATCATTCGTTTTTGAGATCAACTCTATTTATTCAACTGCCTAAATACTTATAGGCTGTGTCATTTTTATTCCTAATTACCTCTTTCCAGAAAATAAGTCCTGCTTGTTTGTTTTGTAAGCAGCTTGATCCTCAGGGCTGCATTTACCATGCTCACTGCCTCTCCTTTGTGCAGCAGCTGTGGTCACCATTGTAATGTCACTGGCCTCTACCAGAACCACTAGTCTTTTTGCTGTTATCCACCAGTTGTGACTCAGTGTCCCTTGTGCCATCTTGACAGTGTCTAGGGCATTTTTCTCCCCATGCTGTCAGAGGAGCAAAGGTAGATATTTTGTACCAAAAAGAACAGTGGCTCATTGAAAAAAGAAAAAAGACTGACAACCAGAGGAACTTAGATTTTTTAAATGGAGGATTACAGAAATCATTTCTTTCCATAAAGCTATGATAATAGTTTTAAAATCTGTGTTAGAAAAATAGTTTGAGAAGAAAGATGAGTGTACTTTTAATACATTTTTTTGTGTAATAAATCCTGTCCTTTTGAATAGAATATAATCTAATACATTAAAAAAGTCTCGTGGCTTTTATTTTAAAGGCAGTGATATTGCTACAGACAAAGTAATTATAACCATTAACTCCTCAAAATGTCAGTGGAGCTTTGGCATCAAAATCCCAGAGGAATCCCAAATTGTCTAACTAGTTTTAAATTTTTAAGAAATGTATTCTTGGAGGATAAAAATGTACTTAAGAGAGAAGGAACTCAGAAGTCTAAATTATGCAAAAAGTCACAATAATTCACAATTCTTTTTCAAGATTCATCCTTATGTTGCCTTGGGGCTTTGTCTTTATAGTGTGCTTTTTATAGTTTGCAAACAATTAAGATAATCTCTGAACTTCAGGAGCAAACCATCACTTGGGCTCTGGGACTGAGAACAGCACTTTTCCTTAACAATCTGTCATCAAAAATATTTTCTGTGTATTAAAATAAAATAAATGTTTTTTAAAACAATTGAATTTTTCTTTGATAGGAAATAAATATAACTTGATTGTTACAGTTATTAGTTAACACTTCTCTATGATTTGTTGTCTTATTCAAGTAATGATGACCTGAAATAAAATGAGTGATTAAAATTAAAGTGGGAAAGAAAAATGCATTCATTTACTTTGTATTTACTAGGCATTTGGGGAAAAAGGAGGTGGATGTAAAGCTGGATTGACAACAACACATCTGGTGTACCTGAGATTTTACTGGTCTCAGCATTGGAAGTCCTATAATGGGGCCTTTTGTCCCAGGCAAATTAAGAAAGTTGGTACCCTAAATATAGTAAAAATACTTGGCAAAACTCTACTTCCAAGAAATATATTATATTAAGGGAGATAAGATATATATGTGCAATGAAAATAACAAATAATGATAGTACTCATAAAAAACATACTGTCAGAATTAGTAGAAATCATGATTACATAAAGTATTAGTTTTTAAAACTAATGAATCTTGGAGAGATATTCAAGAATTGGACCTACCATACAGTAAGACAGTTATTATCTCCTCCAGAAAGATTATCTTCTGTAGAAAATTGTAAAGTATCAGTAGGTCCTTAAATTGGAATTTGAACTCACATCTTTCAGATTTTAAAATTCAGTCTTGTCATTGTCCTAGAAGAATTTAGGGCATAAGTTGGCCCTTCTTTTCATATGTGAAATGCCAGAGGGCTAGACTAATGATGTGCACAGCATTTGAAAACACTAACTCAGAATCTTAGATCTCATGGAGGTCTACATGCCGGTCCAAGGCTGGTAACACAATTGTGTGACAGATCATATGGAATAAAGCCTGTGACAGAGGCCTGGGTAAAAGAATAATGATGTCTGGGCTATGCATCTGTTTCATTTTACTTCAATCACCTTGGTTAGCATCCTTATCCATCTATTGTGTAGCACCACAGGAGGGCTGGGTCCATCCACTTGCCAGACTCTTCTCGGAGTATGCCAGTTGTGACTTTGCCAGTTCTAACTCATCATTCTGGCTAGAGACCTATTCTTGCCTTTAGGCTGGTGTTTGTCAAATTCAAAATCATCTATACAGTGATTATCCTTTTTTAATTAACTTATTTCACAAAACAAAGTATCCTCAGGGTTCATCCATCTTTTTTAATTACTGTATTTTTTATTGTTGGTATATCTTAGTAATACATAATGGCTACATTTGTCTTGGGTAGTTAGTATATACAGATATTACATCTTGATCATTTTTATTTCCTTTCCTTTCTGTCCTATCCTCTTGCCCTTTCCATCTCCATGAAGTCTGTCTCCCTGTTTCCTACCAACTCTTTTATTTTTCTCTTTAAATTATTTTTTGACCTTTTCATGTAAGAAAAATCAAGCAATATTTATCCTCTGTGTCTGCTTTATTTTATTTAGTATTATGGTCTCAAGATCCATTTATTTCATATAGGTATCTTAAATCTATCTTTCTTTATGGCTGACTACTATTCTGTTGTGTATGTATGCCACGTTTGCCTTATCCATTTATCTTTTGATGGGCATATATACTGCTTTCACAATTTAGCTGCTGTGAATTGTGTTTGTTATAAAAATATGTTTACATATTTTACTGTGATACAAGACTTCAACTCTTTTGGAAAGATTCCCTAAAGAGGAATAGCTAGGCCAAGTGGAATTTCTATTTTTAGTTTTCTGAGAAATCTCTACACTAATTTTCATAGTTGTTTTAATAGTTTATAGTTCCACCAACAATGTAGTAATTTCTCCACAAACTCTCCAGGTTTAGTTTTTCAGTCATTGATAATAGCCATTCTTGCTGGGATCAGATCAAATCTCAGTGTTGTTTTGATTTGCATTTCTCTAATAGCCAAATATACTGAACACTTTTCATGTACTATTGTATTTTATAGTTTTTACTTGGAGAAATGTCTATTCACTTCAATTGCCCATTTTTAAAATTGTGCCTTCCTTTTGGAAGAATCAGATTTTTTTCAGTTCTTTATATATTTTTGGATAATAGTCCTTTATCTGAGGAGTAGCTGGCAAACTTTTTTTAATCTTTATTGGTACATTACATATACACATCATGATTGCACTCAACAATGAGAATTTATACTAGTATAAGACACAACTTAATTCTCATTTTTCCCATAGCCCTACCCACCTTACCACCCCACCTCCTTTATACATTTGTTTCCTTTCTTTTTTGTTACAATCTCATTATTTTTCCTCCTGCACCCCATTTTGCTTTGAGTATTTTCTATTTCACAATATATAACATATATTCTAGAGTTCATTTACATCTTTATTTTCTCATACCAGAGAAAAGATGCGATATTTACACATCTGTGACCTATTTATTTCACTTATGAGGATATCCTCAAGGTATGTCCATTTAAGTATAAATGATTCAAACTTATCATTTTTTATGGCAGAATAATATTCCACTGCGTAGAAGAACCACAACTTTTTTATCCAGTCTCCAGTTGAAAAACTTTTTAACCATTCTGTGAGTTGTCACCTCGCTCTATTGATTATTTCCTATATTGTTATAATCAACAGTGTTTTAATGTGCAGAAACTTTTTAATTCACCAAAATTCTATTTGCTGATTCTTGGTATTATTTCTTATGCAACTGGGGTTCTGTTCAGAAAGTCATTGTCTGTGCCTGTCTTCAAGAGTTTTAACTATTTTATATTCCAGCAGAGTCAGTGTTTCTGCTTTAATATCCAGGTCATTGATGCATTTTTACTTGATTGTAGTACAGGGCAAGAAATACAGGTCTAGATTTACTCTTTTGCACAGAGATAATCTGCACCATTTGTTAGAGACTGTGCCGAGTTTGATCTCTGGTACCAAAATAAATAAGTAAACAAACTTCTTTCTTTCTATGATAATTTTTGCTATAGAGTTCTTTTCCTTCATTATCATGTTAATCCCTAGTGTTTGAAATTATTATTTGGGCTTTTTTTCTAATTTCTTTCTGTGCGGGTTTCCGTGATGGTATTCAAGAATGGTTTTGATTCTTTTTTTTTTTTAGGTTTTTTGAGACAGGGTCTCACTTTGTGGTTCAGGTTGGCTCTGAGCTCAGCCTCAAATTCACATCACAGCAATCCTCCTGCCTCTGCCTCCCTAGTGCTGGGATTACAGGCATGAGCCACCACACCCGGCACTGTGGTATTGGTACTGGTTGCTGCTGGGCATGAGTCTCCACACCCAGTATACTATGTGGTCACCGGGGATCGAACCCGGGTCCTTGTGCTTGCAAGACGGGCGCTGGAACCACTGAGCTAACTTCCTGGCCCTGGTATTGATTCTTGTGGGTTAATTTTGTTTCTTGCTGCTTTACCAAAATATTTTATTATCTCTAAGAGTCTTTTGGTGTAATTTTTGGGGTCTTTTATATAAAGGGTCATGTCATCTGCACATAAGGATATTTTAACTTCCTCTTTTCCTATTCATAGTCTTATATTTCTTTCTCATGTCTGTCTGCTCTGTTAAAGATTTTAGTACTATGTAGAACAGATATAGTGAGATTGGTCTATGGCCATACCACCCTGAATGCTACTGATCTCATCTAAACTTAGAAGCTAAGAAATGTCAGGCCTGGTTAGTACTTGGATGGGAAAGGTAGTGAGATTGGACATTATTGTCATACCACAAAATACTAGTAAATATTTTCTTTGACCAAGAAAAAGCTCTTCTTCCATTAAGGGTGGTCTTCCTATTCAACTGGGCACACAGTTTCAGAAGGGACACACATAGAGTGGTGAGGGAGGAAGGGGACACTGTGTTTGCCAGCTAGATCAAATGCATCAACACTGACGATCAAAGGGGTGACAGATGTCATAGCTAGATCGTCCTCACATCATTTACTAGTTATTCTTACATGTATTACAAAAGTCTATGTTTAGGTGTGTTTATGTTCATAATAATTAAATCTTCTATTTTTGTTTTTATGAATATGCAACATCTTCTGTGTTTTCTGATAATTTTATTCTGTGATATTAACATTCGTGTCCCCATAGTATCACCACTGTCACCCTGACCTTCTGGAAGTTTCTTATTAGTAGATAAATGCCACTGGGGAAAATGTTAAGGATCTCAGACATTCATTGGGAAGGATAAAAGAAAGTGAGTAAGTGAATGGAGACCAGAAGAAAATGAAAGGATTAACATATGGAATGTAATCAGTTTGGCATGTTTTCTTGTTTTGTCTGCTGGTTTTACAAACTCTTGTGAATGTTATTGCATTCCTCTATTTCAAGACTAACTTTTTAAAAAATTTCTTAATCTTTATTGGTACATTACATATATGCAGCATGATTACACTCCATAATGGGGATTTGTACCAGTATAAGACACAACTTAATTCTCATTTTTTCCCATAGCCCTATCCACCCTAGCGCCCCCCCATATACATAAAATTTGTTTCCTTACTTTTTTGTTACAATCTCATAATTTTCCCCTTTCACCCTATTTTACATTGAGCATTTTCTATTTCACAATATATAACATAAAATTCTAGGACTCATTTACACCTTTATTTTCCTCATACCAGAGAAAAGATGCAATATGTACCTATCTGTGCCCTATTTATTTCACTTATGAGGATATCCTCAAGGTATGTCCATTTAAGTATAAATGATTCAAACTTATCATTTTTTATGGCAGAGTAGTACTCCATTCTGTAGAAGAACCACAGCTTTTTTATCCAGTCTCCAGTTGATGGACACTTGGGTTGTTTCCAAGATGTAGCAATCACAAATTGG
>PVIR01015147.1:0-38870 GCA_004026965.1 Petromus typicus
TGCTTTCTACTTGACTTTGATTATACTTTTAAAATTTTAATTAGAAGATATTTGCAGTACCTAATGATGAGAATAGCTTTCATATGAAAACCACAAACAGACACTAATGGCATAATAAATGTGCATGACAATGTCAGATGAATATCAACAGATGCACAGATATGCATTTATGTATTTTTGTAATACATGCCTTTCTGTTCTTATGTTTACAAACATATTTGTAAACAGCCATTCTTATATTCAAAATTGATACAGTCAGAACTGGAAAATACAAACCTATGAAATCTTACACTTTGATGTCACAAATTTGAACGGTTTATTAGCCAAATGTGTTCTGTTCAGCTTATTGCACTTAGTACATTATTTATTGATTTAGTTCATTATTTTCATGTTATACTTATTTTACACATTGGTAGTATAATTTTTTTTACAGTGACGAAATCAAAAGCATTTGTTCTAATGTTTAACTAGGAACTATATAAGAAATATTTAAGGTTATAATAGACTTTAATTTTTACTAAACTTAATGAAAATCTACATAGACTATAAACTAACAATTCGTTCATAGTGAATGATAACAGAAAACATGATGGTCTCAGGAAAAGGTCCACATTTCTTTAAAATGTAAAATTTAAATAAATAATAAACCTTTTAACTAATGAATTCTTTGCCTAACACACAATATTCTCATAAAAATAGAATATGTCCAAGGTTGTAGACTCTAATTCTAATGATTTCACTAGACCTCAACTATATATTGCTACTTGCAAAGTTTTGCTTTGAAAAAATTAAGGACATTTTATTAACAGAAATGTTTAATGCCTATTTCCATTTTTTTTTTGTCTTCCCAAATATGCTAGGCACTCTGTGATCTATCTATCCATATTCAGTGACAGTGCCCATGTATATATCATGAATAATTAAATAAATAATCAGTGTGTTATTTATATACTAGGGATGAAATACAGTATCTATTCTTATTGGTCTGTGTTAGAATTTCCTAGATTTAGCATCTAGTTAGCATAACAGTTGAGTAATTTTCTGAAAATTGAAAATGATTAATGATCTCACTACCTCAAAATATACAGTTAAAAAATATCAAGTAGAAATAGCTCTAACTTTCCTTCATCTGTATTAGTCTAAATAAATAATAGTTTCTTGCAGATACATTTAGATAGATATATTAATCATTTTTACAGCTATGAAAACATAAAAAACTATATTTAAAATCTACAATTGCAAAATGTTAATCTTTGATTAGAATTATTTAGAATTTTATTTTGTGAAAATAAAATAAACTTATGAAAATCCATATAAAGTTCACAAACAAAATAATCTGTGTATAAAAATAAATTCTTATAACATAATTTAGGGAATTGTTTAAATAATGAAACCAAACTTATGTGCATGATTATAATGGCAATTAACTAAATCGTTCATTTTAACATGTATTTGTTATGGTATTATTTGGTCCACCAATTGCATATTCTATGTTGTATTTTTTACATTTATTGCCATATGGGGTAGTGATTCATTTAACATTAATCCACCATAAGTAAATGAGAACTACAAAGGTCAGCTTTAATACAAATAAAACAAATTGGCTAATGAATATTAATGAATGTCTTTGGAAATATAACAATTCCTAGCAAGATAGTTAAAGTTCCCCTTTTTTACTTATCATCTGTATTAATTTCATCAGTGTGTTGTGTATATTTTCAAGCACAATTTTTTTTTGAAAAAAATTCAGGCTAACTCTGTGAATACTGGTCTTCCTTTATAAACTATATGGTAATCAATAGTTGAAGTAGAGGATTATGGTGCACAGCTTTTCCACAGCAGGCCAAGAGAACATTCAAGAGTCTAGGCAGATTTTCATTCTGTCTAGAGCCAAGTATAAATTCTTAAGCACACATGGACATTCTTAGCACATGTCCCCTTAGAGTCAGATAAAAATATACAGTAGGAAGAGTTATGCATTAAGAAACTTATTTCAATGATTAGTTTTTAAAAATTTCACTGTACAGAAAAATTATTCATGTCACAAAAGTTAACCAAGAAGGTACAAACAAGAAGAAATCAATGAATATAAACAATATTTCACCAAGTTGTTTTTTTATGAAGCAGCTTTCATTGCTTATAACTTGAATGATTGAAGTATATCATTTAATTTTTATTGGGAGCAGAAAATAAAATGATAGAAGAAATTTTAAAAGATAACAAAAATAAGGCTAAACTTCCTCCCGTTTCTTTAAATTAAAATTATATATATATATATATATATATATATATATATATATATATATATATATATTTATTTATTTTCCTGGCTACAAATAAACATGTATGCACACATGTATATTCCATAGGGAGTTACTCATTCATTCATTTCATAATTCATCAAATTATCATTCAAAATTGATATTTGGTAATCACTAAAGATAAACATCTTTAAATGCAGTATATTCAACCAATAACTTAAGGAAAAGATTTCAGACCAAAAAAACACATGTATGATAAAGATAAAACAAATAAAACTTCCTTGACACTAGCAAATAACATATAGACTGAATTACCAAATGATGTTTGGACAGTCATGTCCAATTGCCTCAGCTCTGCAAACACTGAGGTTTCAAAGTCTTTGAACATATTGCAGGGAAGGTCATCTAACTGATTTATTCTGCGTGCACACAGTTTAAGTACTATAATAATGAAATCACGTTCTGTTGGAAGAAAATTGTCCAGTGTTAAGTTGCCAATGGCCATTTTAATAAGGCTTTCCACCTAATGTGACTGACAGAAACTTTCCCATTAAATACTATTAATTTATTTAGTGATTCTAAAACTCACAGATACTTTGTAAAGAAACATAGATAATTCAGGAGGTCTATTGTTGCTCTTCATAACAATAGAGCTTTTAGTTCTATTCTCTGCTTAACTGTCACTTTATCACTTTTATCTTAGACTTTAAGTCTGTTCTTTTCTGGGGCTATCTATTCAGCTGATAATTCATTTAGACTTTTGAAGTTCCCTGACATAAAAACTCCATTTAACTGCTTCCTAAATGGTAGTTAATCTGCACAAATTTTAAATTTGACCTAATGGAACCATTTATTCCTCAGATTATTAGGACATTGGGAAAACAGACCATGGTCATAGAAGTACACTTATTTTAGAGTTTTTATTTCATTCACAAAATGAATTTTGCAAAGGGAGAGATTTGCAAAGTGCCTTCCTTTATAATAAACAGCAGAGTCATTTTCTCATGTAAGTTTCAACTACACAGGGGAATCTCACTCAAGTATCAGATAAGCTGTCAAAGAACTATGTTTGCAAAGTGATTTCCCCGATGTGCAAAGAATGGGATAGACAGTTTCAAAGCTCTAACATACGTAACAATTCACTTACAGTTATTGTGTAATGCCATCACATATTTTCTTTAACGATCAAACAACCTCAGCTGGAAACCTCTAGCAATAACATAAATAAAGGACCATCTGGCTAGAATAATTAAGGAATGCTGGAAATAAAACATTAATTAGTGCAGTAATTCAAATGACCTTCCGAGGTCTTATTATGAAATTGTACAAAATAGGTAATCATTTACTTCATGTTGCGGTTAAATTAACTAGGCATGAATAAATACAAATACAAAATTTTTTACTTTCACTGAGGACTTTTAACTGAAAAGTATTTCTTGAATATAACTAAGTCACAGCAGTAAATGATTGAAACAGAATGTCACTGTGAAAATTTAAAATTTAATTCACACATATTTTAACATGGAAAAATCATAATACCTCCTCAATTGATGGATGAAGAATCATAGGGTAGAAGAGATTAAATGACATTCCGGAGATCACACTCCTACAGTATCTCAGGAAAGACTAAAGGTGAGCACACATCTCATTCACATTGAAGATGAGAATTCACACATAAATGTTCTAGCACAGAATGGCACATAAATGACATCATGAAGTTTTCTAAAGGTTATTTATGTTAAAGAGCTTTTGGCCCCATACAAACTTGGGAAAGAAGTGTTTAGGAGTCAAGACACAACAGGAAGGGCTCAAGTGTCCTTAAATGTGCTGTGTAGTCTGAGAAGGAACATGATCCCTCCTTCTTAGACTATACAAATGCAAATGGCCACACACTGACTTCTGGGAGGGACTGGTTCCCCCTCCAAAGAATCTGAAAGCGACTAGAAACAACCCACTGTTTTCTGGAGGGGTGACATAAGAGGACAAAAGAACATGAGGTGGATGCACACGAAACAGAACCCTACTCAGAGCAGAAGCTGAGGCCCTCCACGCTGCTTTTTTACCCGTGGTTGCAATGCACTGGTGCTATTTTGCTAGAGTGAGGACAAGCTAGACTCTCCTTGCTGTAACCCACGTGGCAGGCAATGTAATGGTGTTGTTTTGCTAGACTAATACTTATATTACAGTCTCAAATTGCTCATGTACTATTTTACTACTCTGCTTAAATATGTATAAATAAAAAATCTTCCTTATTTCTGGTGTGTTTCAATTTCATTTTGCAGATCTAGCCTCAATTCCCAAACAAGGGTGCACCGATTCAACAAGTTTTTCTCCCTTGTTGAAACAAGTGTGGCTGTTGTTATTTTGCCACTTCACTGAATTAAAATAAAACTGAACAAAATATGCTAGTATCCTTAATTGCAGGGCCACATGCTATGAGACAATAAGAGAAGTAATAAACTAGCTTACAGAGGGTTCACACCAGACTCTAGGTACACATCAATGGCCTTCTCTTCTCAGGTAGAGGCTGATGATAGGAACAGCTCCCCAGAAAACTACTGCATAGATCGCCCCCTGAAATCTCATGTAATCACAAGATTGCTACAGCTTGGTAACAAAAAGGAGCAAATATGGATTTTTTTTCCAAGAAGCAGATTCCCTCCCTTGTCTCTTTACTCTTAGTTAACTGTGATGCTTAGGGACGGAGGGAGCCACAGAGAAGGAAATATATTTTCTGATTACTCATTATAAGAAAGAATCACTTTCTGTATAACAACTATCAAATCTTACAAATAGTGCATGGCTGTGCAATATTATGGACACAAAATTACCTGACAAACAAGCTTGTATGAAAAGAAAAAGGCTCTGAAAGAAGTTTAAATAGAGAAGTTTTTTTTTTTTTTTTTAGCTGTGTGACCTTGACCAAGTTGTATCTGTGAGCCTCATTCTTATCTTTAAAAGCAAATTGAAAATGCCTATGCAGAATACTGCCATGGGAATGAAAGGAGGGAGTACAGCAGTGTTTGGGATAAGTGCAGAGCTGATGGTTGTCTTATTAAGCATGGCTGTTGTAAGTGTGGCATCCAATAATACACTGATAAAGAACACAAGTTTTGTTTGCCTGCTTTTATAGCAACTGAAAACAATCTCACTGTGATTATTACAGATTTCAGGACAACCCTGAAACACAGTCATTAAATACCTCAGTTTTGCTCCAAGTTCTATCTTTCATTGTTTTGAGCAACTATTTTCAGCTTCTGAAATATTTTGGTCACAGAATTAAATATACAGAACATTCAAAGAAGGCTTTTTTAAAAATATGTTTGATATTGTCACAAATAACCATTCTACAATGCATACATATATCAAAATGTCACACTGTACCCTATGTATAATTATGTATCAATTAAAATTGAAATTTAGGGCTAGGGATTTAACTCAGTGGTTCCAGCACCTGTCTTGCAAGGGCCAGGGTTCGATCCCCTGTAACCACATACAACAATATGGGTCTGGAGACTCACACCTGTAATCCCAGCACTGGGGAGGCAGAGGCATGAGGATTGCTGTGAGTTTGAGGCTGAGCTCTGGACTAGTCTGAACTATAAAGTGAGATCCTTTAAAAAAAGAATTTAAAGTAAAAGTCATATATTTACTGATTCATTTAAAATAACAAAAATAGTATATTTACAAAGAAACCATATTTACCAAAACCAAAAATTTGTGAGAATGAGCTTGTTTTGTGTCTGCAAATCTCTTTAATGTCTAGTTTAATGCAAGTTAACAGAATTCTCATATTAGCTTTTGCTTATAAGGTACTATCATATGCTGTTCTGGTTGATACATATGAAGAAAACCCATATACATACAGATACCAATATATGTGTGCCTTTTCCAGAATTTCATATAAGAGGAACAAATTGAACCACTGAATTTTAAGGGCTTTCTTCTTCTTCTTCTTCTTCTTCTTCTTCTTCTTCTTCTTCTTCTTCTTCTTCTTCTTCTTCTTCTTTTCACAATGCAATTGAGGTTAAACATGGTATTTTAATAGTAGTTTTGTTTTATTTTTGTGCCAGCTAGTATTCCTTTATCATAATGTAAATAACTTTATTTATACATTTACGAGGTGATTGTCACTTGAATTATATACTTGATAACAGGGGGTGGGGAGTTGTAGGGCAGGTAGGGGAATGGGGAAAAATAAGAATTAAGTTGTGTCATATACTGCTACAAATTCTCAATGTTGACTGTGATGATGATGTGTATATATAATGTACCAATAAAGATTTGAAAAAACAAAGAAAACAAAACATGTATATAGGGGCAGGGAGGTTATGGGGTAGGCTCGAATGGGAAAAATGAGAATTAAGTGGTGTCATATACGAATACAAATTCTAAACATTGACTGTGATCATGATGTGTATATAAAATGTGTATATATATATATATATATATATATATATATATATATATATATATATGCATCATTGGACTCTAGTCAATAAGTGCCAGTATCTGCATCCCACTTAAAAATGTCCCCAGGCTTTGCAAAATGTTCCCTGGGGGGTATAAAGAGTACCCAGTTAGGAATCACTGTTTAGTAATAACACTTGCAATCAAATATTATACATTCTCAAAAATGTAGAACGTTTCTCAGGTTATTTATGCTATCCTAACACTTTATATTTAATATGAATTTTATGAGTTTATGTATTTTTAAATAATACATTGATTTCTTAATTAGGGTTATATTAAATTTATAGATCAATCTAAGGCCTTAACAATATTGCCATTTTAATAAGTATTGATTTTTCCACTCTGTTAAAAAAGTGAAGTTCTCCAGGAGTTAGATCTTTTTAATTTAATATTTTAAAAGTGATGTTTAGGTTCTATCATTTTTTTTTTTTAATTTCATGTTTAAAGGCCGGGGATTTAGCTCAGTGGTTGCGGCGCCTGTCTTGCAAGTGCAAGGACCCAGGTTCTATCCCCCAGCAACCACAGACTATACTGGGCATGGAAACTCACACCCAGCAGCAATCAGCACCACATACCACAGTGCCGGGCGTGGTGGCTCACGCCTGTAATCCCAGCACTCAGGAGGCAGAGGCAGAGGCAGGAGGATTGCTGTGATGTGAGTTTGAGGCTGAGCTCAGGGCCAGCCTGAATCACAAAGCGAGACCCTGCCTCAAAAAAAAAAAATTCATATTTAAATGTGAAATATTTTTGGAGGTACTGTAAATGGCAATTGTAAAATTTCTCATTTCCATTGAAAGGAAATAGGACTATACTTGATTTTACATACTGGACTTGCGTGCTCTAGTCTTGCTAAACTCAAGAGTTTGAAACTTTTTAGTATTCTACTATGTAACATTTTATGTTTAAAGTGCTGTCTCTTACTACATGTTTATGGTGTACAATGATGTGCATTTATTGTAGGGCATTTGTACATGTGCATGATCACATTTGAATTCTTTTTTGTCTTCTTCTGTCCCCACCTTTCCTGTTCCCTCCAGCTCTTAATCCACTTCCCACTTGGAAAGCTCTATTTTCATTTTTCTCTTATTTTCTTTTTAAATGTCTTTTTTCCTTGCCTCCTCCCTTCATAGTTTAAAAGTTAGAATATAATGACCGTAAATTTTAAGTTAAAATGATGTAGACAATAACCAGATTGTTGTGGTGTTCCATAAGAATACTGGTTTACCTGAAAGGCCACTTGACTGCTTGCATAAGCAATTATAAAACTGTCAAGTGTTGCAAATTAATTTCAGCCAAAAGATTATTGTCTGTGTTTTAGACCATACCTACTATAGTAGATGTGAACTAGTGTCTCACTGGCATTTGATTTTCACTTTCCTAGTTACTGATGATGTAAAGTATCTTTTTGTGTGAGGAAGAGCCATTTATATGTTCTTGGAGAAACATCTGTTCAAAACACTTGTCTACATTTCTTTTTTATTGTGTTGTAAGAATTCTATTTATGATACAAATCTTTATTAATATCTGAACTACAAAATTATTCTCTCATTTTTCATGGTATTTTTTTCTATTTCTTCATGGTATTTCCTCAAGAACAAAAGTTTCTCTTTCATAAGGTACAATTTAAATTTTTCTTTCATAGCTGTGATTTTGATGTCACATCTATGAAACCTAATAGAGTGTCAAATATTAATTTTGATGTTTTCTCAGAATTTTATCATATTAGCTCTTACATTTAGGTTTATGATATATTTTGAATTAGTCTTTATATATTAAATAAGAAATCCAAGCAATGCATTCTTTTTCAGACGGATATCCCCAAAATCATATATTAAAAAGACTGTTTTCCCTCAACTGAATTGTCTTGGTACCCATGATGATAATCAGTTGATCATAGATACTGTAGATTGATCTATATTTATATTTTCATATCAGTACCACATTGTCTTGACTGTTGTAATTTTGTAATAAATTTTAAAGCCAGAAAGTGTGCATTCTCTATTTTTATTCATTCTCTTTCCAAAGTGGTTTTGCAATCAGAGGTCCCTTAAATTTCCACGGGTGTCTTAGAACAGCTGCTTAAATATTCACAAAGGAAGCAGCTGGGGTTTTGATAGATGTGCATAGGAATCGACAGGTCAGCTAAGGACTGTTCCCATCTGGACATAGAATCTTTTAGTTCATGAACATAATATGTCTTTCAACTTATTTAGATCTTCTTTAATTTCTTCTGTTTCATAGTTATCAGTGTACCAGTGTTACATGTCTATGAAATTCATTCCTAGGTAGTTTTCTCTTTTTGTTTTGATTGTTAGTGGTATTATTTCCCACATTTTATTTATACATTGTTCCCACCAGATTCTGATATGATTGGATTTTGTATCCACATTTTAATAACTATTATTTATTTGTTAAGATTTTCCATTTTTTATTTCAAGAGAATTTCTAATTTGTTACCAAATAATATTTAAAACTCTTTCCTGTTATCATTTCCATTATTTATACCATGTAGTGTCTTAAGGATGAACTTTTATAAATTCTGTACTATAGTATTTAAAATGTACAGTATCAGTAAATGGTGCTATACATTTTAAATATAAATTAAATTTTGTGTCTAAAAATTTCTGTATCTGATTCATTTATATTGGCATCAATTGACTTTTTTCACATAAATTTTGATTTTCTTGGTTCTTAATATGAAGAACAAATTACTATAATATCTTGGATATTTTGCCTATTGTATTGGAAAATTCCAGGGCTGTAAGTCTTTTGGATTTGTTTTGTTGGCTGGTTTTTTGTTTTTATTTTTGTTGGTGCACATTTGTGGTACATGCTGATTCCATTCACTGTGTGAAGTTAGTACATGTACATGACATACGTTAATTCTTTTATGTCTTTTCTCCCTTTCTTCTACCTCTTGGCACCCTGCCTATTTGCAAAAGATCTACTTCTCTGTTTCCTATATCTGTATTTTATTTTTTCCATTTATTTATTTATGCTTTGGGACTCTTGTATGAGGAAACTGAGATAAATGTGAATATATTAATTAATAACTTCTGCACAGCAAAAAAACCCAACCAAAGACACAGACAAGCCAACCTTCAGACTGGGAAAACATTTTTCCAGTTATCCCTCAGATGAACACTAATAAGTAGAATATACAAAGAATGTAAGTGTTTTATTTTAGCAGGCATTTGTCTCATTCAGTTTGGCAGAACAGGTCTTAGCTAACGTTTGTGTGCTATGATTTCAATCATGATTTAGTTTTCAAAGCATTTACTATTTTATATTGGTCTGTAATGTGCCTCTATGGCTCCCTCTCCTAACTGCTTCTGTGACCTGAGAAGATCAAAGGAGTTTTTTGGGCTTGGGCCCAAACTTCTTGAGGTAGGGGTGAGATGGGATTCTCCACCAGTGAGGAAGACAGTGTCAGTACTGAGACAAAAGCTACCACATCAGTGCCCTTATTGTAACTAAGAGACTCTGTTTTGCTGGTTGTGTCCTTACATTAAATGTACATTTAAAAACTTTTTAGGGAAAAAGAAAATACAGAAGAGACATAAATCATAAGGGTATCTCACTAGAGTTGTATTGTGGATTTCTTTAATGACTAATGAAATAGAAGAACTCTGTATATGCTTACTGGGTATTTGAATATCAACTAATGAGAAGTATCTGTTCAATTTCTTACATTTTTTATCTAGTGGATTGTTTTTTTAAAGTTAATTTGAAAAAAGTTCTGTATATATCCTACATATGTAATCATTCAGGTATAAATATTATAAATTATTTTTTCTCATACTATAGTTTCTTTTTATCTTTTATAAAAGGTAATTTCATGCAAGATGTTCTTTATATAGTCCAATATTTTACCTTTTAAATGGATAGTTAATGATTTATATATTTATTCAAGATAGCCTTGCATAGTTCCTGGTTATGAAAAGTTGCTTTATTAAATAATAAATATTTTGTTCTTACCTTTGTCTTACAGTCTTTTTAGAAATTATCAAAATCACTTATTTTCATAAAATCATGAACATAATAGTTACTTCTAAAGCATAAAAGACAAATGGTTTAGATATTTCAGATGAAGCATTTTCTAAAATTTATTCAAATAGTAAAGAATGAGGATTATGCAAAGTACAGTTTTCCTCAGTCCTTCAGCCTAACACAGGATAGAGCTCTATTACCTTTAATAGACTAATAAATTGCGTCTTATTTGCTTGCTGTCTGGTGGACAATTAAAGTCATTGTTCCAGTATTTAATTTTATCAGTCATAAAATGTGCTAAGTTTTACTAGAAATGTCAATATCTAATATATGTGTTACTACTTGAAATATTATGTAATATCCTTGAATCAGTCTATATTTATATAGTTTCCTATCAAAGTATTTCAATTCATGACTTTGAAATACATGTAATTTCCTGTAGAAGAAAAAAACATTTGTTTCTAGATTTCCAGATCAAATTCAAATATATAACATTTAAAAAACTGTACAAAGTGAGTTTCAAAACAACTAAATCTACAAATTTACCCTGGCAAATGTAGTTATATTACTATAAAGAGAGGCACTAACTCTTATTAATTTCATAATAGATGTGATTTTCCCAGTTTAAAAAAAAAAGGAAAGAAAGATGCCTACTTATATTTTACCTTTAGAACCTATATGTTGTACTTGAAATATCAACTCCTGAATTCAAATTTGTTTATGTATTCTGTGTATAGTTTTGTTTTTGTTGTACCAAGGCATGAATGTAAGACCTTGTGCTTGCAAGGCAGGCACAGGGCCACTGGGCTGCATCCCCTGCTATGCATTATTTTATCATAACACACAATAGAGTGCATTTTATCATTAAAAGGACATTTTTAATATTTTTATATCAGTGAACTCTCAAAGAATATTGCCACATGTAAAATCAGGTAACTTGTTAAACACTTGCATATTTGAATATAGTAAGAAAAAACCCATTATAGTTTATATTCTATACTTTGTGGATTCTTCAGGAACTATAATTTAGCAAAGGAACAAGAAGGCAACTAAGAACCATTAGCAATTGTTTCCTGGGAAAAACTAAATGAGATTCAAAGGAAACCAAATCTTTTGCTGGCTGCCTCCACCAACACTACCCACCAGGAGCAACAGGGTGTGGAGAAAGACTATATTCACTGCAAGTAATATGGACTGGTAAGCATAAGACACTGCTATACCTTGGAATTAATTTAATATTAGACTAGTGCAACTTAAAACTGGGTAGATTCTTACAGCTCCTGTCTCGGGCCAGCTCATGGACAGAACCTTTAAAACAGGCCCAGTACCAGGCAGACTCTAAAGAGTGTTCTGAACTGTTTTATTTAGTCAGCGTCACCTGAAGTTTGTTGCAGTAGTTTTCAATGAGTGTACCTCTGTGTTACGCAGCCCATAGTTGTGTAGGCCTTGCTCTTTCTGCAGTCCTGTGCTGGTATAAACATTTTAAATATTCCTCCATTTCATGCTTCACACTGAAACACACACAGGGAAGACTTGAGACAAATTTAGGTTTAGATTGCCCTCAAGTGCTGAAAACAGCAAAATACTGACAGATGGATTGCAGCATTGGTTTTAGATGCTGTCTAATGTAAAATAGCAGATGATCATGGAGTCAGACACAATAGGCAGCCTGCTTGGAATTTCTGGAAAATCAGATAAATGCAACCAGATTATGAAAACTGGAATAACTACCTAATCTTTTGATGTATGGATAACTTCACACATCGAGCATGAGAAATTTCAAGGAAGGCTGGGTATATAGATTAGGGTAGTGTAAAGACCTAGGTTCAGTCCCCATCCACATTTCCTAACCTCCCACCACTACCAGAAAGAAGAGAACCATAGATTCACCATCATGTAAAAAATAAAGCTTCTGAAACCAACTGCGCAGTATTGAGTATGGGTCGAGTCTTGGATAGAAAATTGAAATTGTTCTTTTAAGAACTCTCAGGGTGCTTTATCAGAACACAGAGAAATAATTCAGTACTTTACAAAGAAACTTAATCAATAGAGGCAAGCAACTAAGAATAATCAAATAGGAATCTGACAGCTGGAAAATACAATAAGCAAAATTTAAAATATGACAGAAGGAATAGAGAGCAAAATAAATCAAACATAAGAAAGAATTAGTAAATTTAAAGTCAGAATGTTTTAAAATATACCATCAGAGGACAAAAAATGAAAAAGAGCCAGAAGGTTTGTAATAATGAATCTCAAGTGTAGAGTTTTTATTAGTAAATTTCCTCTTTTCTTTATGATCAGATTATGTTGCTATTTTTGCAAAATAACTCTTTATAATAGACACTTTTGTAAGCATCATGGTAACAACTATTTATCAACAAATTTGATAAACTAGGATAACCAGACCAATTCTTAGACACAAACATCTCAAGGTTGTGTCATAAACAGAAAATCTGAACAAACAATGAGTAAAAAGATGGAATCAATAAAAAAGACCTGATAAAAAAAGTTCAGAATGAGATGACTTCACTACAAAACATTTCAGGAATAAATAACACCAATTCTTTGTATACTATCATAAAATATTTAATAACAGGAAATTGTTCCAACTTTGTCCTATAAATCCAGTATTACAATGATACCAATACCAGATAAGAGCAACAAAAATAAAGTCTACAAACAATATACTTGATCAATTATATATGCAAAAATCCTCAACAAATTATTAGTAAGGTGAATTCAGTTGCATATTTAAAAGATTCTGTGATCAAGTAGGATTCATGCAAAGGATAGATGATTTAACTTACTCAAATCAATAACTGTGATACAACATATCAACAGAGGAGGAGATATGGAATCATCTCAACATACATACGAAGCGTATTTGATAAAATTCAACATCCCTTCACATGATAAAAATACTGAAAGTTAGGTATAAAAATAAAATATCTCAGTGTAATAAGGGCCATTTATAGTAGCCAACAACTCATAAAATAATGAGTGGGGAAAGGAGAAAGCCTTTTTTCTGATACTTGGAACATGACAAGTATGCCCACTTTTGCCACTTTTATCCAACATTGTGCTGGAATAACTAGCCAGAGATATCAGGCAAGAAAAAAGAATTAAAAGGTATCCAAAATGGATAAGTGGAAGTAATTTTGTCATTACAGATGACCTGCACTTACGGAAAAAACACCCCAAAGACTCCATCAAAATATGAATAAGCTAATAAATGAATTTTTATTTAATCTTTATTGGTACATTATGAATACACATCAGCATCACATTCAACATTGAGAGTTTGTACCAGAATATGTGTCAGTACAGCCACACCTCAGGAGTTTAACCGTTCTCCTTTAAGAAATCAGGAGATCTGCAATGCACTCTGCGGTTGCTGCCCTAATTTTAATTAAACACAGAGACTGTTTGGTCCTGGAGAAAGTGAGCTAAATGACATGTGTCCCTGAAAAATGCTCTATGACTAACAAAATAGCTGAAAGGGAATAGTTGGCAAAACAGATTCTCTGTGCTGTAACTTGTGAGATAACCTAGAAGTAAATAAGCAACATGATACAACATTCTGTCATTCTGATAACTTAGTGACTATTTTAAAACAAATGACATATAGTTCATAGATGGGTTAAAGATTCAAGGAAACACTAACCAAGATAAGGTATAGAGAGAATTTGGGGGGAACTGAGAAAATGTCTGTTTAAGGTTATTGTGCTTGCTCGTATCCTGTGATTATTGTTAACCTTCCCACATGGTCGATGTAATCCTTTAACAGACCTAGTTTTCAGTATACAAGAGCAGCCTGAGAAATAAACGTGATGCTCACTTGGCACTGGCCAATGAATCCTCCAAAGGCCCGCTTTCCTATCGTCTTTATTTTATCTCTACATCCTAATCCTTCTGGCTCGAGGACCCTATTGCTCTGCCCGGCTGGCCCCAGCAAATATGACATGACTTGATTCTCCTTTTCCCCTTCCCCCACCCACCCTGCAACCAACCCATCACACCCTATTTATATAAGCTTTGTTTCCTTTTATTAATTACTATCATTCTTTTTCCCCTTGTTATTTACCCCTACACGCTCTTTCCTCTTAAATATTTTCTATTTTACAGTATCAACTATATATACTAGAATTCATTTGCATCTTCATTTTCTCATACCAGAGAAAAGATATATTTACACATATGTGGCCTATTATTTCACTTATGAGGATGTCCTCAAGGTACATCCATTTGAGTATGAATGACTCAATTTTATCATCTTTAATGGCAGAATAATACTTCATTCTACAAAAGAACCAGAACTTCTTTATCCAGTTTCCAGTTGATGGACATTTGGGTTGCTTCCAGGATTTAGCATTCACAAACTGAGCTGCTACAAACATGGATGCACATATGTCGCTGTGATATGAATCTTTTAATTCTTTGTGTATATACCTAGTGGAGCAATGGCTGAGTCAAATAGGACCTCCAATTCGATCTCCAACCTGAAACTATACTATAAACGCACTATGATAAAAACTGTATGGTACTGGCAAAACAACAGACTGGAGGATCTGTGGAGTAGATTAGAAGATCCAGAAACAACTTCGGATACACTGAGTCACCTCATCTTTGACAAAGGAGCCAAAAATTCTCAATGGAGGAAAGATAGCCTCTTTAACAAATGGTCCTAGGCATTAATCTGCCAAAGCCTAAAGCTAGACCTATCTCTTTCACCCTGTAACAAGCTAAAATCAAAGTGGATTAGAGACCTAAATATTAAAACAGACACACTAAACCTACTACAAAACAGATTAGGTAAAACTCTGAGAGACACTGGCTTAGGGAGACTTCATGAACAAAACCTCCATAGCATGAGAACTGGCAGAAGAAATTAATGAATGGGATCTCATTCTATTAAAAAGCTTCTGCACAGCAAAGGAAACCACCAACAAAGTGAAAAGGCAACCAACAATATGGGAAAGAATCTTTATCAGCTGTTTCTCAGACAAAGGGCTACTATCTAGAATATATAAAGAGCTTTAAAAAAATAACAAAAACAACAGCCCACCCAAATTTAAAGACCCAATTCAAAAATGGGGATCTGAAATGAACAGACACTTTTCAGAGGAATAAGAGCTGTTAAGAAGTATATGAAGAAATGTTCAACACCACTGGTCATTTGAAAGATGCAGATGGAAACAACATTGAGATTTCATCCCACTCCACAAAGAATGGCTGCTATTTCAGAATAAGCCAGCAAAAAATGTTGGTGAGGCTGCAGAGAAACCCTTCTCCACTGTTGATGGGAGTGTAGACTCGTACAATCTCTGTGGAAATTCCTCAAAAAGCTAGGATTGAAGAAAGTTTTTTTTTTCAATAAATAATTTGGAGGGATTCAGCTACAGAATAACTGAATACCAGTACAATAGATACTAGAATAATACAATTTTCATCTCTTACTAATCTGGTGCTCAGCACATGTATTGACTTATTAAATTTCCACAAGTAAATGAGACAAGTTCTGTACTTATCCATTCATTACATAAAGAAACTAAGATAGAAGTTAAAGTTCTGCTCATTGCAAAGCTATTATGACATTTCTACCTGAACCAAGATAGTCCAGATACAGAGTGTGCCATTTTAACCAACATATTTTACTATATTATTAGATTTGACATGTAAAAAGAACACTGAAAAAGAAGGTAAGATGACTTAATTCATTTATATTCAGAAAGAAACTAAAAAACAAATCAGAAATTCTGTTAACCTAAATCATATTCCTTCTTAGACTTTCATGTTTCTTTTGCTTTGCTTAACTAACTACTACTTGTTTTGCACCATTCGAATGAAATATCATGTTCTCTGGAAAGCTGTATCTGATCTCTAGTAACTTTTTTATGTGCTATTTCAAGCACAATGGCTATAATTAGATTTTTTTTTTCTCAAGAAAAAGTAAGATGGGAACTCAGAATTGTTTGAATTGGGTATCACTGATGGTCAAAGTTGTTGAACATTTTTTCATAACTTTAATGGTTATTTATACTTCACGGAACATTTCAATTGTTCCTTTCTTTATTGAATCTTATTATTTTCATTCTTTCTTTATTCCCATATTAGTCTTCTCCTCAACAAATAGTTGGCAAAATTTTTTATGAGATCAATAAGAATCAAGTCGTGTTATGTACTGGTACAAACTTTCAATTTTGAATGCGATGATGATGTGTACAGATAATGTACCAATAAAAATTTGAATTAAAAAACAATGAAGCTTAGGGAGGACTAAAGCTCTTTTTCATTGGTATAGAGTAGAAAATAAAATTGCTCTCAGGAAGAACTGTCGTTCAACCAATAATTTCAATTTCCTCCACTACAATGAAATATTGCAAAAGAATTTTCTTTAACTTTATTTATTCAGGTAATTTGCTTCATTGCAGAGATCATAAGTAAAATTACAAATGATTACCCTTAAAAAAAACCAAAAAACGAAATAAATAAGTACTGGCGAGGCAGCAAAATGGAACCCTTCTACACTGACGGTGGAAATGCAAGTTAATATAATCATTATGAAAATTAGTATGAAGATATTAAAAAAATACTAGAAATTCCATTTGATCCAGCCATTTCACTTCTATCTTCCTAAAAGGGTTAAAGAAATCATATTGCAATGATACATGGATACCAATGTTTACAGCAAAACAATTCAGAATAGCTAAATCTTGGGAGAGCCCCAAATGTTCATCAACAGATGAATAAAGAAAATATGCTATTTATGCACAATAGAGTACTGGTGTGACACAAAGAAGCATAAAGTTATTTGTGAATTCAATTGAGACCACAATGTTAATGAAATCAACAAGCTTAAACATCACTTGGTTTTTTTTACATGAGAAAGCAAAGTACACAAAAAGAACAAAATTAAATACAGATAATAGGAAGTAAGGAGATAGATCTTATGCAAAAGAGAATTTAACCAAGAAAGGGAGGAGTGGGGAAGGAGAAGCGGATGAAAAACAATTGATTTGTGTTATGTACATGTACCAACTACTCATGAACAATCTAATATTATATACTGAAAATGTGTACTAAAATGAAAATTATATAAAAATAAAATCAATGCTTTGAAAACGAGTAAAAACAACATGTAAATTAGACCACATTAAAATTAAAAATTGTCTGCATTGAAATATATATTTTAAAAAGCCAAAGACAACTTATGGAATGAAAATTAATTGCAAAAATATATATGTGATAAGAATCTAATATCTTGAATATATAAACAATTCTAACAATACGATAATAACAACAACCAAAAAAAACCTAAGAAATGGACTAAGGACTTAATAGAAATCCAAAGAAGAAAAACAATTGGTCAAAATGCTCTTGAAAATAAATATATCAACTAGTATTTTTGTGTTCCTAGGAATACACCAAGAACTGAAAATTGCACTGAAACAAATGCACTTATACTACTTGCAGCACTTCTCACAACAGCAGACAATGGTGGAATATTTACACACAACAAAACACCAACACAGTCCACCACACACAGATGAATGTCATACTGTTATATTAAATGGAAAAAACAAAAAAACAAAAACTCACATATTAATGATCCTACTTTTATACAATATAAAGAGAGTAGGTAAATCCATGCAGACCCCTGGTCATTTCTAAGAAAGTGAGGAGTACCTGCTTGGTGGACAGAGGGTTTTACTTTGCAATAATGAAATATTTTTTTTTGAACTAGACAGAAGTGGTGGTTGCACTTCCTGGGAGATGAAATGACAACCATATACATTAAAATAGTTTATCTTGTTTGGGAATTTTATCTCACTGAAAATAACTTCAATACTCATATATGTACCCAATTACAGCTTTATATCAAAGCATGAGAGTCATTGGTTATATAGCAACAGGAAACAGATTAATATCAGAAGGCTGAAGATATATAAACTGAAGATATTGAAGAAGAGCTAATCAAAACTTTAGCCCATTTATTTATGATTTCCATATGAAAAAGTGATTTTTGCTTCAAACTGATATGAACTTAATTTGTGTGCTCAGAGAAACCTAATGGCATATTCATTGCTAGTATTAAATATGATCAAGATAAAAAGCAGATTTATTAACAACACAAAATAATTTAATTTGCTGTCAGTCTAAGAGAACATATGAAATATTATCCAAAGACTACTTAGAAAAATCAGTGATTTTACCCTTTGAAGTCATAGAATCAAATGTGCCAAACATGAACCAGAACATATTGAAAGATTACAAAAGCTAAATTATGGACAGATGCTGAAGCAATACAGAGACCAAAGATAAATTATCTGAGCCAAATTACTGTTAACTCTAAGGATGGTCATGTGTAAGGCATCTGACGTATCAAATGAAGCTATGCTACTTTTGCTCCTGAGTAATTCATAAAGTGGAGTCATCTCTAATTTTCCTCTTCTCTGCAAAAATAATTGACATAGGAAAACAAACAATTCATCTCACTATTTGGAGTTTATATACACCATCATTTAAAATTATTTTATTATCAATATATGCATAGGACAACTAGTACATATCTGTGTATGGAGATGCTGTATGCAATGAAAATAATACATAGTATATATAAAAACTTACGTAAGACAGATTTGATATGATTGGTTATTTCAGTTTGGTACCAGTCTCTCAGGATGAAGATATGCCATATAGGAAGATTTATTTTTAACATATTTGATTTTTTTTTTTTAGGTTTTTTGAGACAGGGTCTCGCTTTGTGGTTCAGGCTGGCCCTGAGCTCAGCCTCCAACTCACATCACAATCCTCCTGCCTCTGCCTCCCGAGTGCTGGGATTACAGGCGTGAGCCACCACGCCCGGCACTGTGGATGTGGTACTGGTTGCTGCTGGGCGTGAGTCTCCACACCCAGTATTGTTATGTGGTTACCGGGGAATCGAACCCAGGTCCTTGCGCTTGCGAGACAGGCGCCGGAACCACTGAGCTAACTCCCCGGCCCCTTAACATATTTGATTTTTTTGTTGTTGGTTTTTAAATTTTTTTTTGAGAGTTCCACCATGTAGTTCAGGGTGGCTTTGAACTTACTAGGTAGCCCTGGCTGGTCTTTGGATTTATGACAATCCTCCTGCCTTACCCTCCCAAAGGATATTTGCTCTTTAAGAGAGTTTAGAGCAAACCCAGGAAGTAGGAAACAGTGAAAATCATTAAAATAATGATTCACAGCCCAGGATAATTTTATAGTAATGGAAGGGGAGATGTTGCTGCTTGGAGGGATTGGACTTTGAAGTTTCCCCTGAAAAGAGAAGAGGTTGTTTACTGAGGTAGAAAATATAAGTATGTAGGGTCACTCCTATACCTCCTTGCTTTTATCTTAAGTTCTTCTTAATTAAATTGCTCTGAAGCAAAAATGGAGTTCTCGGGGACATCGTGAATACTTTCCTAAACTAAATTTTGATACCACAAATACTAAAATACTATGAATAAATAGTATAAATAAAGGAAATTTTGAAAATAGTATAAAGTAAGTAGTGAGTTAAGAGAGCAATATAGTAGAAAAACTTGCAACAAACCCTAGATATCTATTATTACTGCTATGTGTTATAGAAAGGTTACATTTTCATCTAATTCAATATCCAATTATGCAAAATTCTTTTTAATGGCATCTCATGTGGTTACTAAAGAAAAAGAAATGCAACATCTACTAAAAATATGATAGAACAATGCTATACATTTCTGGATTTTACTGATTGTATATTATGGATCCTAATATTCCAATGACTTCAATCGCTGGGTCTTTTTCTCTTATTTCTTTCTTTTTTTTTTTTTTTTTTTAAGGTTTTTTGAGACAGGGTCTCGCTTTGTGTTTTAGGCTGGCCCTGAGCTCAGCCTCAAACTCACATCACAGCAATCCTCCTGCCTCTGCCTCCCTAGTGCTGGGATTACAGGCGTGAGCCATCACGCCCGGCACTGGTATGTGGTATTGGTTGCCGCTGGGGTGAGTCTCCACACCCAGTATTGTTATGTGGTTACCGGGGATTGAACCCGGGTCCTTGCGCTTGCAAGACAGGCGCCGGAACCACTGAGCTATATCCCCAGCCCTTTCTCTTATTTCTTTTGGTGCTTGTTCATGATATTTTCATTTACTATATGCTAGTCAAATTTTTTACTGTGTGCTTCTTATTTACTTTGAAAAAATATTTGGGGAGGTTTTTTATTTTAAGCCTAGATAAAGCTGTATTTCTTCACAGAGAAGCTCTTTCACTTCTGGTTAATATTTTCTTAAATAAGTAAAGGTAGTTTGGACTACCAAATGATAGTGACAATGCCAAGTGACCTCCAGTTCATCTTTATTCTCAGTGTACATCCCTTGATGTTGCACCTTAATGTCATGACCATTTTCCATCAGACTCCCATGGAAGGTTAGGGCTTCTGCCTTTACTTGTTTTTTCTTATAGTCTGAGACCAATAAACTATTATATATATCATTTGCCTTCATGGACAAATGCAAACATGAGCTTTGTCAGAGGCTGTTATGGTTTGCATAAGAGGTCTCAAATGGCTCATATGTGAAGAGCTTGTTCCCTGGGATGCACAACTGGGAACTGGTGGAACTCTTGACAGATAGGGCTTACAACAGGTCCTATGTCGCTGGGAGAGTGCTCTCCAAGTGAGGCGGTACTGCAGCTTTTCCTAATTCTTTTTGCTTCCTGGCTCAGAAAGCACTCCCCCTACAAAGTGCTGTCTATGGAAGAGGCCCAAAGCCCATGCATACACTTGGCTTTGCACTGGAAACTTCAGAACTATGAGCTGAAATAACTCTTCATAAGTTAATTGCCTTAAGGATTCATTATAGTGATGTGAAACTAGCTAAAATTTTTCTTACTTTTCAGTTGTCCTTTTTCCATAGTTTTTGGACTAGTGTTACTATGTAGTTTGTCAACTGAGCTTTTCAAAGCTATTAAGAGGGTTTTTTTTTTTTTTTAAATATACTATATATAGAGATTTTAATTATACTTGAAAAGTTGATATAATAAAATTATTATCAACAAAAAGTTCCTACAGTATCAGCCAGGCCATTTTTAAATAAAATATTACTCTATGATAAATGTTATTTCACTGATCATTCATAAACAAATTTTTTGTGCTCAAATATCTTAGATGAAAATTCAATAAAATATATCACATCATTTAGCTATTTAAATTTCATTTTTTGGAATCAATTAAAAACTGATTTTATAAATATGTTATTTTTCATTTTGCACAGATCTTTATAATTGAATACCTTAAAGACACTGAATAAATCCTGCATGACCATACTTAACTTTTATGACCATATCCTGTCTGAAATATCATTTCTATTTTCTACCAGATTAAGATGTGTTTTAAATCTACTGACTCATATAATCCTAATGCAATGCATAAAAGCCAATGTACCAATTTATACTTTCCAATATCTATATAGCTGTATTTAACTATCTACATTGTATTGGACATCCAACAAATAACACAAAACAACAAATCACCTGATGTGAATAATACAAAATTATTTCTAAAGTAAGTTACATATTTTATAAGCCTCTATATAATATGTACAATCAGGTTATGCATAAGAAGTGAAATTATTATATACTCATTTTATTTCCCTCCCACACTATTTTAACCTGCTTATTTAACAGCTAAATCCCAGACAATAAAACTATGTCTAATCCAATCAGTTTCACTTTTCTAAGCTGTTCTTTCACTTTTTTTGTATCAAGAAGTACATGGTATTAAACAAATAACTCAGAAAAGATGATTGTGTTCATTGTAGAGAATTTACATTTTGAAATTTTATTTTTGCAAAATGCATCATCTACATATTTGATTTTTATAAGTTGATATATATTTATATTTCATATTAATCCCAAAAATTCCATATCAATGATTCAAAATGATGCAACAGCATGATGTCATCTTTTATTTAAAGGCTCCTCAACTATATAATGCAAATTGAAAATGTTTAATTGAAATTTGTTAAAAATAGAATTAACCTTAGTTATCCAAATATTAATGCACAACCCTCTTTAACAGAACGTACCAAGTAGATCACAACTAGTATTCTTAGACAAAGTAAGATTGTTCTAGAACCTGTGTCTGGGACAAATAATTGTTCACACATTTTTATGACTTAGGTATCACTATGTCATTTAAATAATAGATGAGGAGACAAAGATACAAACAAGTTTAATATCATGACTGAAATTCGAACTCAGACAAACTAGATCTTAGTCACCATGTTAAATTAATTCTTCTTTATCAAAGTTTAATCAGAAAAAAATTTGTTACTTGTGAAAATAAAATTATAGAGTTTCAAACATTTGGAGAGTACTCAAAAGAACAAAATGTGCAATGTGGAACCACCTTAATGAGGCTTTCACTTACCATCCCTACAGAAATAAAGATACTAAAAGAAAAAGGCATAGCCTTATAAATTCTGTAATATGAAATTATTTTCATAAATTTTTTTTATTTTTAAATTAAATCTACCGTATTTTATATTCAAATTTGGTTTAATTGTAAGTTCGGAAAGGATACAGTGTCCCAGATAGTACCAATTAAGAGCTCACTTTCTGTAAAATACATTCAGTCTTTACATCTGATGTCTTCTTTTCCAGCTTTGTCATCTTGGGTAATTACATAACCTCTACAAACATATCCATTTGAAAGTTTGTAAAGGAAAAAAAAATGTAATAGTTCATTTTAAAAAGCACTTAGCATAGAACCCACCATAATGAGAGGTAAGTGATTTTATTTGTCATCATCTTCTGTCCACATGATTAGATTTCTAACATCTCACAAGAGCAGGGTACAGATGCCCTCTTGTCACAGTAAACCATGGATATATGAAGAAAAATCTACCAGTCTTACCCTTTTTTTATTAAAGAGACTATATACGCCAGGCCTTGCATTCTACTTATAATCAGTCTAAAAAATGGTTAACTGTCAAATTTGTATCTTCCTATCTTGTATGGATGGTACCAAAACTTGGAATTTCATTCTGTGCTTTCTCCTATCCCATGTGCTCATTTCCCTCTTTCTGGGCATTGTGCTAAAAATAAACAAAAGAAAGAAAACAGGACAATGGCACTTGGGCTGAGTAGGTATAATAAAATACACTTAGGTACAGTTTTGAATACAGAGAAATCATTTTTCTATTTTGAAATCTGAGTTCTGACATAATTTTAGGGATTATTTGAAGCATGATTCACAGAACAAAAATTTACATAGTTATTATTTTAAAAATTCTAAATATCTTACAATGGTAGCAGATGTTACCTTGACCCAGCAGTTAAAACACCTGTGGATACGACCTCTGGCAGAGGATAGCAGTGTCTCTTCCTGGAGGACACTGGGGTCTCCACAAAGCTGTTCTGTCCCATCCCTTCTATGACCAAAAGCGCTAAACATCCAGTGCAGCAGCACTAAAGTAATAGTGATGTTTGTGCACAAACTATGTGATTATGGAAGAAAAATGTCCCTGAAGCCCCTTTAAAATAATATATTTTTCTAAAAATTCAGTATCTGTAGCAGCCATAATTCATAGAAACAGCATGTTGCCATTTTATCAGCACTAAAGTAGACATTTCAATTTAACTCCTTTATTATATATAAAGTATGTATTGGTTAACATATAAGTTCATGCAATCTAAACAATTTAACATTCAGAATAATTCCCAGTAACAATTCCATTTTAACAAGCTAAATAAACAAAACCTTGAAGGAACTTTTCTTCCAATTTTGTCTACTGGGACTGTGAACTATTGGACAGTGCTTAATTCCAAATAAAAGCTCAATTTATATTTTTTGAAAGTGAAAACGGAGGAAACCAAAGTTATATAGCTTTCACCTTTGTGTTTTCTTCTTCAACCTAATCCTTGTAGGAACTTACGATTTCACAACAGTAAAATAAGTTAAAATTTATAAAATGGAAACTTTTATATTTAGTGACAAAAGTAATTCTTCATAGTTATGCATTTTTTTATTTTATATTCTTGAATGATAATAGAAATATAATGTTCATGTTTTATTATTAAAATGATTGAAAGGCTGAATTAATGATTTTAGAAATAACTAAGAATCCACACAGGGCTATATATCAAGCCTTTTTGCAGTGTATGGTTATATGGTTATAATAAACTTTTGTCCAAAATTTTCTGAGTATGTAGGTTCATGAATACTACTTACAATATAAAGATTTTTCAAAATCAAAATTCTGACACAGAACTCCATAACTCAGATATACTTTTCAAATTACCTTTGCATTTGTGCATCTACTGATGTGGAGGTGTTTTAACACCAGAGTTCAAATTTCTGAATTTAGACATTTTATAGAAGGTTAGCTATAAGTATTAGAAATTAACTGATGCATGTAACTGTCAATAACATATAATTTAACAGATTTGAAAAGTCTGCTTGAAAAATACATGGGCAGTATAGAATACAATGCAAAAATACCAGTGCTCTCAAAGCATAATGAAAAAAGATTCAGTGCCATTTATGACATATAGAAGTTGCTTATAATTGGGAAGAAGGTAGTATTAAATTTAGAATATGTCTATATACTCCAATAGAAGAAAATTATCTCAGGCAGATATTTACATTCAATATATACTCTACTGAAGTAACATGGAATATACTACAGTAATGAGAAGAAGGTTAAGCAATGGAATATCTTTTTTTTGTTTTTGCCTATTTTTCTCTTTTTCCCCCAATACTGGGGACCACTGACTAATATTTCTAATGAAGAAGGTGATTTTTAAGAGATATGGAGAATACAGTCAGTAGCAAACTATGACTTTTTATAAATTATGAAGTGACATGCTGTGATTTATTAAGACTAATCCAGAGCACTGAGTATTTAATTGCAGTAACCATAAATTTGTTGTTCTGTAACAGTGCATTATAATAGCTATACAAGTTATATATAAGCTATATATTTTCAATAAATATGTGAAAAGTAACATATAATATTGTAAAATATACTGGAGTGGAGTAAATATTTAGATTTAAGCTTGAACTCTCTGAGGATATTAGCAGGCATAATTTCCTAAAATTCTCTCCCACAGAGTTATTATAATTATAAAAATGAACAGTACTTTGAAAGCAAGCTTTCATCTAAAGCAAACTTTAGAACATCATATGAATAAGAGTTTATGACTGAGCAAGTGTCATGAATGGTAAATCACTATTGTTTAAAAATATTTTTCATGTTCCTAGATCATAAACATAAAATTTTAAGTAGATCAGAGAAGCCTAGAGTTCTACTTCAAGTTTTCATAGGTAACAACAAAACAGCTGATAAACTAAATGCTGTTTAAAAAGATTATTTGATAAATCAATTGGTTTTTCTTCAAAATACAGTTGAAAGTGAAAGACACAATTTTCTTTAAATTTTAATATATGTTCACCTCAAAATTTAGAAACTGCCTAATAAAGTTGAGGAAATGGGATTGATTAATAAATTGTTCAAAAACACAGATGACTCTCATTATGTTGACCTTGATAAGAAGTCATTGGGAAATATTATCTCTGCATTAACACATTTAGCAGTGCAGGAAGACAATGTCCTTCACATTTTATCATGCACCACTGAACCATAACAAATGCTGACAGTTAAAGAGCACACCTCTAAACATTATGTCACCATCTCAGTGACAGCTAAAGAAGCAGACTGAATATAATCATTATTTCTTATTTACTAGAGTAGGCATGACTACAAAATTCAAAAATAAATTGATTTAAAGCATCTGGTTAAACACCTTTAATTCTGGCATTGCAGAAACAAAAAACCTAGGTGAAAGTTTTTGGTCTTTTACACCACCAACAATTTATTTTTAGGACATATGCATAGAGACATCAATTTAAAAAATAGTGTTCAATACCCATTTTTCCATTACTCAACAATTCATGACAAAGGTCTTTTGTAGTAGCAATGCTATCTGCATAATAATTACAAGTTTAGAAAAAAATGCTTGAAATGCTATGACGGTATTCCAAGAGGATTTTTTTTATAAATTAAATTTTATGCAAAAAAAACTTTCTAAAATTTAATACTTTATTCCTGAAATTTGTTACTTAAATTTCACTTATAATAGAACATAATACCCTCTTGCATACTGAAAATGAAAAGCAGGTAAGAAAGCTTCTTGGTGGATATTTTTGACTAGAATACTGAGCAGGAAAGGGTATATTTATTGTAGAAATACAGTAGATAGCTCTTACTCACAATTTAGTAGAAGCTATGTATTCTACTCTACAAGTCCCATTCTGAAAACATGCATTACTAGAGTGAAATATGTGAAATCTAACACAGAATCAAGTAATCAATGTCAGAGAATTTACACTGTCAGCAGACAAGGATATAATAAGTTTTAAATATGCCTAGATTTTTTTTTAATCTGACTTTTGCTTTTCACTTCATATGCGAATTTATTGCAGTGTATTACAAATCAGCACACAGAAACTTTAATTTACAAAACTAAATTGTATAGTAATTTAGTCTCTAGAAATTAAAAAAAGAATAATTAGCATTGATAAAAAGATGAAATGTTTTCAATACAATCCACATATTGTATTGCCTGTGATATATATCTGTATAATTCTTTCCAGATTTTCAATAAAATGTTTGAAATAGAAACATGAAAAAATAATGTATGTAGTGTAAAGGTGTGTATGTACACATAATGCTAAATAATAGCTACAGAACATTTCTAGTAGTCATATTTTTACATTCTTCATAAACAAGTCTAATCCATAGCCAAGGTACTATGGTATAGTACATTATTTGTTAGTTAATTAAGATAAATTACTACTGGAAAATGGAGAGTGAAATCACTTTTCAAAGACTAAAGCTGTTTTTTCCTGATACAATAAAAGTACTATAAAGGTAGCAGACCTAGAACAATTTGTGACCAAATCATTATAAAAAGTAAACATTTAAAATGATGTATAACTATAAAATTTTGTGAAAATGACATAAAATATCATATTTGATAAATAATTACCACATATTAGTTATTTCCTAATGTGCCTTCCCTATCATTTTTGGTAAAAAATGTTAACCTATCAAATAATAGAAAATATTACAATTCTCTATTACTGAGATCTTTTCTGTATAAAGTCAACAATTTAAGAGAAATATTTTAATAACATATATTCCAAATTCGTATTTTTTTAATTGAAATCTTTATTGGTACCTTATATATATACATCATGATTGCATTCAACAATGAGAATTTGTACCAGTATATGACACAACTTAATTCTCATTTTTTCCCATAACCCTGCCCGCCCTCCCACCCCCACCCCCCATATACATAAACTTTGTTTCCATCTTTTTTGCTATAATCTCATTATTTTCCCCCCTTCACTCCATTACGCTTTGAGTGTTTTCTATTTCACAATATATAACATACATTCTAGAACTCATTTATAGCTTTGGTTTCTCATACCAGAGAAAAGATACCATATTTACACATCTGTGACCTATTTATTTCACTTATAAGGATGTCCTCAAGGCCAAATTCCTATTTTTAAAAGTGAATTACAATGTAAACTAGTACAACCATTTTGGAAAAAAATGGAATTTTCTCTTGCAATTAAAACTAGAAATTTCATCTGACCTTCCTATTCCTCTTCTAGGTATCATTCCCCAAAATTAAAGGCATCATATCATAATTATATGTGCATATTCATTCTTATAGCAATACATTCATAATAGCCACATCTTGGAAGTAGCCTATATGTCCATCAACAGGTGAAGAGATGTAGAAAATGTAGTATTTACACACAATGCAGTACTACTCTGTCACAGAGAAAAATAAACTTGAGTTACTTGTAGACAAATGGATGCACCTCAAGACCACACGTTTAGCCAAACATATCACACACAATCTTAAATATTGCACAGTTTCTCTTATATGAGAAAACCAATGTGTACATAAAGAGCAAAATGGAGGATTGAGAATATGAAGCAAGATAATGCATCTTTTGCAAAGAAGACAGGAATCTAGGGATGGGTGGAGGGAGAAGGGAAGTAGAGGAGAGGGGATGAATAAAATTAAGATGTATTATGTTTATGGAACAACTCCCATAAGGAATGTAAGCATATATAGTACTAATAAAAAAAAGTTAAATTACAAATGAAAAAATTAATCAAGATTTGCACATCTGACCATAAATGAGTAGCCAAAATTAGATTTACTCTCAGGCTATACTCAACTAAAAAAAAAAAAATATATATATATATATATATATATATATATATATATATACAGAATATATCAAAGAAAGAAAAGAATATGTGGCATAGATTTAAGGAACAGTGTTGTATCAACAAAGTGAAATGAGACTAATGCAATTCAACTGTGATTTTCCAAATATAAAAATAATACAAATACAAAGTATTATCATGGTTTCTATCACTTATGCAGCTCATATCTCCCAGTTCCAGGACAACAGAGGAAAACCTGAACCATAAATTAAAGACAAAATTATGACTGGAATTGGTCAAGATTATGATTGATACTTCTCTGATATGCTATTCAAAACCTCAGTCATTCAAGAAGATTCACAATAAGTATACTGACATTTTTATTTAAAGTGTAATTATCAATCATTTCTGTTTCCTCATAATTAATTCTAACCTTTCAAATGAAGGAACATTATAATATTTCAATGGGATAAACCAATATATAAAAGGTTGATTCATAAATATAAAACTGAAACAACTTCCACATGCTATTTTCAAGTTTACAAAAGTTGACAGGCATCAATTCTTATCTGAATCATCGAATTTTAAAGGAGAAGCAACCATAAATAGCTATATTCACTTTAAAGCTATGAAATAATCTGTTTATTTTCTTTTGGGGGAGTTAAAATTAAGCTTTTAAGTATTGCTTTAATTATTTTCTTACCATATTAATAGAATTGTACTTTATCTGAAAATCAATAAATTGCTAAATAAAAAGCAGCACATAAGTAAAATAAATAGATCACAGATGTGTAAATCTTACATATTCTGGTTGAGAATTTGAAGATGTAAATGAGTTCTAGAACATACAATAGATATTGTAAAATAGAAAATATTCAAAGGATGGGGTAAATAATGAGGGGAAAGAAAAAATGTGATGGTAACAAAAGGAAACAAAACATATGTATACAGGAGGTAGGGGGCTGTAGGGTAGGTAGGGGAAAGGGAAAAAATGAAAATTAAGTCATGTCATATACGAGTACTAATTCTCAATGTTGAGTGTGATCGTGATGTGTACACAAAATGTACAAATAAAGAACTCAAGTTTTTTAAAAGCACAGTAGTTAATATACATTTCACTAAATATACATGATGTTGATTTATTTTTACATTTTGATTTGATTATATAGTATCATGTAGAAAGGGAAATATTTCAAACTGGGACAAAAATTTTTAGATGGAGTGAGAAGAATAAAATATCTTTGTTCTGCATGTAGATATTCAGCTTTCCCAATATCATATACTAAAGGGACAATCTTCCCCACTATAAACTTGTTACAGATCAGTTGACCATAGGTATATGCATTTATTTCTGGAATTTCTATTCAGTTCGGTTGGTCCATGTGTCTGTATTTGTCCCAGTGCCATACTGTTCTGATTATTTTAGTTTTGTAGAATTTCACAACAGTAAGGTTTATACTGTTGTTCTGATTGCTCAAGCATATATAAACTTGAGAACTGTTCATTCTATTTTGGCAAAAAATGTCATTAGAATATTGATAGATATTGCATTAAATTTGTAGATCATTTTAGATAGTGTGGACATCCTAACAATATCTCTTTAAATATATGAATTGTTTGTATCCAAAGCTATAACAAGCATTGGTGAGGATGTGGAAAAAAGAAAATCTTTGTATACTGCTAGTGGGACTGTAACTTATATTGACATTATGAAATTATCTTAGAAAATAAAGATAAAACTACAATGTGACTCAGCAATTCTACTTCTGCATCTATATAAAAAGGAAGTGAAATCACTATACCAAACAGACATTGTGTTCTCACATTCACTGCAGCATTATTAACAGGCAAAATATGGAATCAACCAACTGTGTATAAATGGATGGATGGATAAAAAAAACCCCATAGTGTGTGTATATGTATATATGGGAAGATTATTGGCTCTAAAAAAAGGAAATTCTGTCACTCAGATAACATGGATAAAACTGGAGGACATTATATGAAATGAGATGAGCCACACACAGAAAGAAAAATACTGTATTATTTTACTTACATATGAAATGTAAGTACTGCACTTGTAGAATATAGAATTATGGTTTTGAGCTAGAGTGCAGAGTGATGCTTAACAGGAATTGTCAATTAGGGTTGGACAAAGTCTTGGCCAAAAACCACAAGAGATACAAATTCAAGATGTCTCTTGTACAACATGCTGATTATAGGTAACAATTCACTATATTTTGAAAAAGGTATTAGAGAATAGATTTTAAGTGATCTTACCAAAAAGAAAGATAGTAAATGAAATGTTAATGAGGCAGAATAAGCTATACAATGTCTTACATAATATAAATGTTAAATCATACAGATTATATATATGTATATATATATAATGTCTTTTACTTGTCAGTTTGAATTAAACATAAAATTGTACCATCTACATACATACAATCAAAATTTTTAAATAAATTAGCTTTGTCTCAAAAAAATTAAAAAAAAAAAAAAAAGAAGAAGTGGGAGAAAGACTCACAGGCAGTCCGCTACCTGGAATAAGGCCGTGACGCATTACTCGACGCTGTTTTAGAGTACAAATGGATTCTATTACTTATTATGGGCTTGAGTTTGAACCTGCAGCCAAAGCCAATAGAACAAAGTGGGTACCTACAAGCAAGTGCCGCTACAATGGTCCATCAGATTCAAGGCTAGCATGATGATAAGACGCCAGCATTATTAGAGAAAAGAAAAAGAGAACCCTTGTTATCAGGCTGAAAATAGCTGGCAAAAATCTAACACTTAACCTTGTTATGTAATGAACATTTTGTAGTAAACAAGGCCTCAAGACAAGATTACTAATATCAACTAGTTATTACTGATTAAAAGGCTGACATAAAAAGATAAGTGCTGTCTTTTTCTACAGGAAGAGATGAATGAGAAAATACAGATTTCAGAATTTCCATGATTTGGGATGCCTTTTGTTAGTCTGTCATTGGATTAATTTTGCTTTCAGTAAAACCAACCACTTGATCAAAACATCTTAGAGAAAAGCGATCAAGGTATGACATCACAGAAGCCTGACAAACCACGTAGACCTGTACCAGCAAGAGAGAGAGCCAGAAAGACAAAAAAAAAAAAAAAAAAATGACACATTTCCTTAAACAAATTATAAGTACATATAGCTGACTACAGTCAGGTAAATAAGAGAAACAACAAAACAACTATGTTTCAAAGAAGCTAGGCTTTCAAAAATGTCAGTATACTATATGAAAACAGACCAACAGCTGGAGAAATTTTTTTAAAAAGATTCAATATTTATTAATAAAAATGTGAAGTACTATTGCAAGCTATAACATGGATGAATATTAAAAACATATGCCAAGAGAAAGACATGAAAAACAAAAAGGACTATACATTGTAGAATTTCACTTAAAGAGGTTGGCAATAGGCAAATCCACATAGATGGAGGTAGTTATGCTGGGCTTCAGTGTCTGGCGAAGTGGAACGTAGGGAAGTAGGACTACTGATGGTAACAGGGTTTCCTTGGTGGTGAACATCTTCAAAAATTATGAGGACAGCTATAAAGTTGTAGCATTTGGTGAATATACTAAAACCACTGATTTGTACACTTTAGAGAGTTGAAAGTCAATGGGATATGAATTATAGTTCGAGAAAGTTATTTTGAATGGACTCACAAAGGATTAAAAGATAGTTATTTCAAAATAACTTTTAAGGCAGGAGATGAGAAAGCTTCCCAGTGTCAGGACATGAGATGAATATTTCATGAATATTTCTATATTTTTGCATGGTCAGGACTTTTTAAGTGTAAAATTTACTGGAAATCTATGATAAAAGATGACTGAATAGCAAATAAGTATTGAAATTTAGGATAATCATCTTCCAAGAAAAGTTAGACATATTTCTCAGTTATTCATTTATATTCCAGGGAGGAGTGAAGTGCTTATCAGTCACTCTCTTCCCCCAAGAAAACTAGCTTTCATCACAGATGAAGGGTTCCTCACTTTAGGGCAGGAGAGGGAACTGTAAGCTACCATACATGGGCTGTGAGATTCATACTTCAGGGTTCTTTTCCTGTAGTAAAGATGTAACTGTGTCTCTAAGATACATCTTATTACCCACTGTTATCCTGTGGGTAATTCAATTGCTTGTGAATATAACATCTCAGATATAGACATCTCAAGACCTTGTTCATATGTGTGTACTTATGTATCAATATATATCTGTTTGAGCAAGTGCCGTACCATCTAGATTACTTCATCCTTAATGGACTTAAAAGAAGAAAGATTCTTTACTGGCCTCTTCAGGTAGGATCACCCATGACAATAGAACAAAATGGTTTCCAGAAGTTAGAACCAAGAGCCTCAGAAATAGAGAAATGCTCCCAGGAAAACTAAACAAAAATTTTCTAAGCATAGAGAAACATTTGGACAATAGGGTTTCAGAAAAGCTAACGTTCAGAGACTGTTTTATATGCCTTCACTTGTTCTTTTCCAATGAAAGGGTTTATTATGATTTTTCTATTCCATTTCACCACTGTGGATATGGGAAGTGAGAGGTCAGGTAATTTGCATGTATTGACCTGAAGGCTTTTACACAGTTGGAAGAAACTGTACTTTCTTCCTTGAAAAAGATGCTCAACAGTTAGTGGATTTTATATGCAGAAAGAAAAGTTACTTGTGACAAAAGTGATCATAAGAGATTTTACTGTTATTCACAAATATTTTTCCTCTATCTCTCCTTGAAAGTAGTATAATTTATTCTTCATTTTACTTACTTAATGAACAAAAAATGGATATAGAACACAAACAATGGAAGTTACAAGGGAAAAATATTAAAGACATACTAATGACAACAGTAATTAGACAACAAAAGGTTAATATACATAAGGATAGTAAAATGCTAAAGCACTTCTAAGATTAAAATAAAAACAAATTGACCCTGAGATACAAGGCTACTGTTCAACATGAAGAACAAAAATACAATTTATGTGATTTAATGGACCTACTAATATTCTTAGGACATGTACTCATATGAAATTAATTTACACATCTCTCTGAAGAAAGCACTTAGACCTTTTTAATTTATGTAACCTATGACAGTAAATGGATATAATCATTTAACAATCAGATTTATCACAATTCATATTTATTCTTCAGACTGGTAAAGTCACATTTTTAATTTAAATAACAGAACACAGTAGTTATTTATTTTGTTACAGTATACTGCATACTGTCAATTTCACAATGCTAGAGTAAGTTACTATATTAAATCTAACAAAGAACCAACACAAAGCTAGGTCACACATAACTCAAATTCACATAGAACATGACAGACAATAGCATTGGAGATGACTTATTATGAATGGAGATGCTGGATAAGTGTTATTGACCTTGGTCTCTTGACCCTTCCATTAGAAGTCTAACACTGCATCTTATACCAATAATCAATTCGGTATTTTTTATTCAAAATTCTTTGGGGAAAATTATATGTTATTCAAAATAGTGTCACTCAAAGTTAAATAAAAATCAATGACAGTTATTAAATCTCTGTTCACAATTATTTCCAACAAGATTATTACCACAATTATTACCAATAAGATAATTATAAATGTAGATATACAGACTAGGCTTTGTAAATATCTCACCCAAACACATAAATATTCATTGAAGGAGAGAAAGCTCATTTGTCTTTTTGAGAGCATTTGAAAATAGTTTTTGTACAATGAAAATTTAAGACCAGCTGTGTGAGATCTGGCACTTTTACACAACTACTGCAAAAAGGCTAGATAGTGAAATACAATTCCTATGACAATTCAATGTGTTTTCTTCATTATATAAAAGAAAATCTGATGACAAAACCTATAACTATAAAAGAATATGTATAAATACTATCCATCAATGAGGCTATTTTGAAAGCTGTTAAAGCATTTTGATTAAGCTTACTACTCAAGTGTTATTGGTTTTTAAATAGATCATTTATATATACATTGAGCTTCCTATAAGTAGTAACTACTGTACACAATTTTATGCTGTTATTAGCAATAGTTGATGGTTTATACATCATAATCTCAAGTATTTTAATATATTACAAATTGTTTAATTTTATACTAAATTAGTCATTTATCCCTATACCCACTATTATAATTAATGGAAATACAATTTTCTTTCTATTTTTTATCTTGTCATTCACTAAAACACTAGGGATTGATTTACACTCAGCGAGAACAGTAGTCATGACTTCACTAGCACTCAATAATGGAATCATTTGAAAATGCTTTGCATGAAAAATGCAAAAATGTAAGGCAGTAGTTTATATTTAAGTCTATCTTAATTTTCTTTCAAGGGGTTTTTGCAGGAATGACATTTACAAGATGATAGAACAGACAGATTCTACTTTCACTCCCAAATAGATGCATGTAACAAATATCTATGCATGGACCTGCTCCATATGAAGGAATACCAGAAACTAGTTGGCAGAATTTTATACAGTAAAAAAATGAGAAAATATCCACAAAAACTGAGCTTAGACACATTCACAAGTCCCAACTGGGATAATGCTACCTCAACTCTGGAAAGGGATCCCTAGTGCCTTATTTCTCCCTGGAGAATGAAGGATTTAGATTATAAATGTTAGCTAATTTGAAAAATCAACATCCTTTTTTTGATAATAACAAATTTTAAAAACCTATTAAGTAAGAAAAGGAAATTTCCTAAAAACAATTTAAAAACTATTTGCAGAAACCTCAAAGCTAATATCATAAAAAATGGGGAAAACTGAAAATATTTCCCTGCAATTTAAAGCACAAAGGAAGTGTTCCTACCCTTACTGCTGGGCTGTAACAAGTACTGCAAGTATTAGCAGGAATGATGATCAGATAAGAAAAAGAAATAAGAGGTACCCACATTCAAAAGGAAAAAGTAAAATCGGTCCTGTTTGCAGATGCAAAAACCCTAAAACTTCTGCGAAACAAATAAAACTGTTGAACTAATAAGTTTATCACAGCAGTAAGATACAAACTATAGAAAAAATAATTATATCTTATCCAAAATAAAAATTAAATGATTATGATTCTCAATAAAACTCTGAGGAATAAATTTAATGAAGGAAATGGAAGATGTGTGCAGACAATAAAATATTTGGAGAAGACACTGCAGACAACACAGGTGAGTGGAACAATACTCATGGATAGAAGAATTAATGTTAAAGTGTCCATCCTGCCCAAAGCAGTCTCTAAGTTTAACGTAATCATAACCAAACACAAATGGGATTTTTTTCACTAAAGAAAAAACAACACCTTAAAATTCATAGGAGAATTATAAAAACCCACGTAGCCTTAAAAATCTTGAAAAACAGAAACATAATTGAAGATATCACTCTTCCTGATTTTAAATGATAAAATTGTACCAGAAAACAGTATGTCATCAGCATAAAAATAACACACATACACTAATGAAGAGAACAGGAAATCTAGAAATAAGTAAGCATTTATATCAATTAATATTTAAGGAAGTTACCAAGAATACAAATGAGGAGAGAGCAGTCTCTTCACTAAATGGTGTTAGGAAAACAAGTTATCTACATGCAAAAGAATGAAACTGTGCTATTCTACCATTCGACCAAAACCAAATGAAAATGGACTAAATATCTAACTGTAGGACCTGAATCTATACAACTCTCAGAAGAAAACACAGGGGAAAGCTTTAATGTTTGCCTCAGGAATGACTTTTGGGATATCACAGGAAATGCTTGGATGTTAAAGGTAAAAATAAATTAAAAGGACTATATCAAATGAAAAGCGTCTGCACAGTAACGAAAACACAGGCTACCAACTGGAAGAAAATATTTCCAAACCATGTATCTCTAAAGGATTATTATACAAAATATATAAGGATTTACATGACTCAACAATAAAACAACCACCTGATATAAAACTGGGCAAATAATCTTTTTTTCAAAGACATAGAAATAGTAAATATGTATATGAAAATGTACTCAGCATTTCTAATCATTAAGAAAATGTAAATTGAAATCACTTGAAATATTCATACCTGGTAAGACTGCTAATGTTCGAAAAGACAACAGATAATAAATACTGGCAATGATATATAAAAAAAGGAATAACACTGTTATTATACAAAGGAATTTCACTGTTGGTGAAAGGCATATTGGTATGTACAGCTGTTACAAAAAACAGTATGGAGAGCACTCAAATTAATAACATACCAACCACATGACTCAAGAATCTCTAGGCTGGGCTTTACGTACTCAACAGAATGAGATCAGTACCTACAACAATACCTGTACCTCCCCTGCTCATTGCAGCACTTTCATAACAGCCAAGAATCTGAAACAATCCATGTCCACTGATGAGTAAAAAGTTAAAGAAACAGTCACACATAAATTAATTATTCACAAAGAAGACAATGCTATTTGCAGAAATATGGAAGATCTAGAAGAATATGGGGTCTAATGAAATAAACAGGACACAGAAAGAAAAATACTCATGGGTCTCAATTATATGCAAAATTTAAAAGCAGGTAGAAGCACAGTACAATGGTAAAAGAAATGGTAAAGAAAAGAGGGAAATGCAGAGATACAGATCATAGTATACACAAACCTGCAGTTTCCTAAGATGAAAAAAATATAGTAAATGAGTGTACTGAAGACAGACCAGAATAAATAATCTATGTTGTATATTAAAATTTTGCTATGAGGGCCGGGGATTTAGCTCAGTGGTTCCGGCACCTGTCTTGCAAGCGCAAGGGGCTGGGTTCGATTCCCCAGTAACTACATACAATACTGGGCGTGAAGACTCACGCCAACAGCAACCAGTACCACATACCACAGTGCCGGGCGTGGTGGCCCACGCCTGTAATCCCAGCACTCGGGAAGCAGAGGCAGGAGGATTGCTGTGATGTGAGTTGGAGGCTGAGCTCAGGGACAGCCTGAACTACAAAGCGAGACCCTGTCTCAAAAAAATAAAAATAAAAATAGAAATAGAAACAACTTTGCTATGAGAGTGGATATTAGGAGCTGGTACACAAAATAACTGTGGAATGTAACAAATATGTTTATTCATTTACCTATAGTAAATATTTCAATGGGTATGTATATCAAAACATCATGTTCAATATATAATATATACAATGTTAATGTATACAAAAAATAAAATGACACAGTATTTGCAAAACTATAGCTGTAGAAAATAGATGTGATTATCATGCAGAGAGAAAAAGATTACCAACACTTGGAGAACACGAACCAGAATGGCAAATGAATATATGATCAACAAGGAGAAGAGAGTAAAACTTAATAAAACATGTTGTAAAACACTCTAGATGTCAACAGCTTTAAAACTTCAGACATTCCAGTAACAATAAATGCTACAAAGAATGCAGAGTTTGTTTCTAAACTTAATCCTAGTCAAGGCAGGATTCTGATGCAATTCCCTGCTTCACTGCAAATGAACACGAGCATCCTTTAATGGGATGCATTGTGTTTTAAAGGTTTTACTACATGCATAATTGCTCAAATCTCAGTTCTAGCTTAATACACAAAATGATGTGAAAGTAGATGGTCCATTAACAACATATATTTCCTAAAACTAAACATTAAGTGTGAGAGATGAATATGAATAATATGCTCTACCCAAATCATTTCTCAAGATACTGCTTTTAAAACAATACTTTATAAATTTTTGAAATGAAGAGCATTTAAACACCTTCTACTGAAATAATGAATTTAACAGTTTCAAGAAAGAAGACAGAAATCTTTATTACAATTCTATTTTTAAATAATACAAATAAATTCTCTTGCATTATTTTCACTAACGTTACATCAGAATAAAAATGCTAGATATTGTTTTGAAATAGTATCTCAAAA
>PVIR01015148.1:0-38850 GCA_004026965.1 Petromus typicus
AAAAGTATTTTTAAAGACAGTTGTATTTTGACTTTCTTCTTCTGTGATTGCTCTTTGAAATATTTGTGCCTTTCTACAGTCCTCATTAGATGTAGATGAGGTCAAAATGATAAGGATGAAGATATTATTGAACACTTCCTGAAATAATTTAGGTGTTGTTAGATAACTTTACATATGTCCTGCTTAGCCTTCACTCACCATAACAATGTAAGAAATGGACATGATATGAAAACAGGTAAATGTAGCTTGAATGTGATCTCCCTGTGAGCTGACTATTTTTTAAACCATTCTGCTTTATAACTTTATAACTTGCACATTATTGGTATTTGAGTGATACCATTTGACAGTACTTGCTGCTTTTGGATCATTAATGGGTGGGGCTTAAAAGTTTTCGTTGAACTTTATTGGCTCATGTTTCTACACAAATGCTACCTAGTTGTACAAGTTTTTCAGTTTCTTTTATAAAGTAATTTTTAAAAATCTTGGGCGAAATAATACTGCAAAATCAGATGAGTATGTCTTATTTTAAATAACTTGAAATATTTTTCCACAGTTACTACTCATTGTATACCTTTGCTAGTGAAGATCTTTTCTCTTTTACATTAAATATAAGGCTTTTGATTAATATTTTCACTGTGAGTGAGCAGTATGTTTTACTTTTGGCTTTTTATTCTTACCATAAGTATCTTAGTTTATGGGCCAGGGATTTAACTCAGTGTTTCTGACTCCTGCCTTGCAAGTGGAAGGGCTCAGGTTTGATCCCCAGTAACCACATACAACAATGCCAGGCGTGGAAACTCATACCCACCAACAGTCAGAACCACATACCACAGTGCTGGACGTGGTAGTTCACGCCTGTAATCCTGGCACTTGGGAGGCAGAGGAAGGAGGATAGCTGAGTTTAAGGCTGAGCTCAGGGTCAGCCTGAACTACAGAAGCAAGACCTTGTATTAAAGAAAAAAAAAAGAGTATCTTAGTTTAGGTAGTGGTTATTTTTTTAAACTAGGAAAACTCTTAGAAGTTCTCATAAGTTAGAATAACAAAAAGCAAGCCTTTCATATGGTCTTACCAAAAGCATTCATTTTGGGTTAGTTCATCTGGTTTATTCTTATGCCTCAGATTAAAGATCTGCTTCAATTTAACCATCCCCAGCATGTGCTTACTTGCTCAGCGTATAGTTTATTCTTCATGGTACTATGTGCAAATTTTACTAGCATTAAATTATTTTAAATGCCTGTCCTGCTGTTAAGAATGGCCATTTCTAGTTTGTAGTAGACTCTCATTTTTATAGTTTAAGCACACAAACAGTTGTAAAGTGATCTTCCCATACTATTATAACATTTGTATTTCCAGTGGATACTTTTTTTTACATGAAATGTTTGTATTTTACCCTGTTCATGATAGAAAAGTGGGATGTATGGCATTTTAGTACCATCTATTAGATAGTGGGTAAACTGTTCATAGGATGTTATTATTCTTATTGGTATTTACACATACTTTCCCTGCCATATACTCACAAACATGTACAATACTAGTAATTGGCAACAGTTTTACATACAGTAAGAGATAAAGAAGACAACATAAGAACAGTTAACTTAAATGTTTTAAATACATTTATAAAGAAAACTTTCCAAAACTTTTAGTAAATATTAAGCAGGAATATTGAGGATCTATTAAAGTTAATTTTAGAGAAAGTATTAGGTTTTGGTGTGAATTTTACTTGGAAAAAAGGCATAAATAGCCAGTGTTTTAAAAAATATTTTTCAGTAAGAACTGTTTGAATATCAGACACTATTCCTTAATTAGTGTTGTGATGTATATTTGGAAATCCATATACATATTAAAAGTATACATTGTACAGATAAATTATAGATTGAGGATGCTAACATACATTAAGAGGTCCTTCTTTAAGCTTTCAGAAAACACAGTTGAGAAACTAGTATTGTGTGTAGCTTGGGAAGATGCTGAATTACATTTTTAACTGAGATTATAATTTTGCTTATTACCTAGATTTTATAATTGTTTTTAAAATTGAATAAAAAGATGAAAGCTTGCTGTTTCATTATTAATAATGTTGGTGTTCTTTGTATTTCTCTTTTTCATTTTAAAGATAAAGAGTCATCTTGACACTGCTTTATTCTGGTAAATTTTCAGAAGTGAAGATTAGTGTCAGAAATCCAAAGGAATTTCCTATATCAGTCATGATGAACATCATTGTTCCACATTTCTAGTTGTTTGATGTCAAGCAAAGTATTTCATCTTTTACTCTATCCTTTTGGCAGAAGAATAATTTTCTCATTTTCAGGTTTGGATGGTGATTGAGTAAAGCTCGATTCTTGGACTTAATACTGTATTAATGATATTTATTTTAAATGTTTTCAAAAATTGTAAATATGCTTTTATAAGAATATTTCAGTAGTTACTGATCCTATAAATATGAGAACCCAGTGTAGTTTGTCCAATTAGAAAATAAACCGTGATGGTTTTTTTCATTATGTGTGATACTATGAAAGATAAAGGATTAGAAGTTGGAGAAAGTTTGAGTCCTGGCATTATTACTCATTAGCTCTTTTACTTTGTTGCGGAAGAATATTATATTGGCCTGCCTATAGAAAACAATGGACATTGTGAATGTTAACTATTAATTTGAGGATTTGTATGTAATTCTCTTTGTAAGGAGAATAAATAGATTTTATTGCAAACACTGAAGTCTGCAGATTTATACTTTTTAGCTACATTTGTCATAATGTATACATAACCTCACTGTTTAAATTCTGATGAATGCTAATAGTTACATGAATTCAGTTTTTAAATTTTCATTAAATAATTTTGTCCCAATTAATGTCATATTTGAATTTGCTGTGATTAAGTGAAGATTGCATTCATGTGGAAGTATTTGGTAAAGTTAATATAAGGTCCTTATGAAATTATTGAGCATGTTTGTTTATATTTTATGGTTGATTGAACATGTAGTCTGTGTATAAAAATTTAGCAGTGCAGCAGAATAGTATTTACATTGGGGTAATTTGTTTTATTCTACTCAGCATCAAAATCACTTATAATCTTGTTTGACTATCTAAAGAAATGTTTATGTGCTAAAGAATGGAGGAAAGTTTTCTGTATATAAATAAACTCTTCAAAAAAGTAAATAAGCTCTAAACGTGATTATTGTTACCTCTCTCATTGATCAAGGTTTATGAATGTTGTATATGAATTTTTTTAACCAGTTTTCAGATTTTGTGTTAATTTTGTGATATTCTTTATTGGTTTTTAAAGGAAAAAGTCTTGTCTTTTTGCTTAATAAAAAGACAATACTTATTGTCTTGTTTATTTTTAAATGGTTCATTCATTTCCTTATGGCAATTTTATGTAGTTTAAAATGGGTGACTCAGTTAAAGCTTTATCTACCAAAATAGGCAATGTTTCTAATATGCTTAATAACTAATGATCTCAAACTATAAAATTGTATTCTTTTACAGTATCCCTTTTACTATTCAGCGACTATGTGAATTGCTAACAGATCCCAGGAGAAACTATACAGGAACAGACAAGTTTCTCAGAGGAGTAGAAAAGGTATTTGTTTTATTCTGGGAATTCCATTAAACTAAGGTCTAATAGATTTCAGAAGTGAACATTGGAGATAAGATATGTGTAAGGCACCTTTTTGTGAAATGGGTTTTCTAGCTTATCTTAACTTTTTCTAAAATATTTTTTCAAATTATGTTTTCTGTTGCAGAGAAATTTATGGGATAGGGTAGAGGAAAGATTGAGGTAATTATTTAAGTTTTGGTACAACAGCTTATTACCTCTTAAATATTCATAGTATCTGTCAACATATTAAAGATTCTGAGATGTTCTACAGTTGGTAGATTTGCTTTAATAGTAGAGTGTTTTGCAAATTTACAGAATTCTAGAATTCAGAGGTACATAGTTTTGGTTAAAGTAGAAAGATACAGGTCAGATTGTGATTGAGTGAATGTTAATAAGGGAAGGCATTCTGGAGAAAGGAAACAATTTAAGACCTTAACGTATTTGAGAGATGAAAAATTGGGAGTGAAAGAGATGTGAAGGAGCCCTATAGGAATCAAAATTACACTAATTCTCAGTAGATGAATTATCTGAAAGCATAATCCAGTGTTTATTTTCAGGTTGTAAGTCAAAAATGTATTCTGTCCTAAGAGCAGAATCTGGAGGCTTTATGTGGTGATTTACAATAGTTCGTAGAGCCTGAATGGGATAATATATTTTGTTGGACTCCATTTGAATAAGATCACCACAAGGCATAATACTCATGGCTCAATGACTTTTAATACACTTTGGAGATTTTTAGATGTAGAAGTCATAAATACATCACAGGGCAAAGAGCTCTGCCTTCAAATCAAGGATACAGTGCTTTCTAGTTGTATAACATTGGGCCAATTCCTTAATCTGGGTCTCAAAAGTTTCCTCCTCTGAAGTATACGTAGCAGGCCTGTGTAAGTACAGTGCATTGACTCATATTTTTAAAAAGGTGGTGGAGTCTGTTTCCTTGGGGTTTACCTTTCCACACACTAGTGTGGATTGGATATTGCCTGTAATAAAAGTTTTCACACTTTGGCTGAGTACTTCGTTCTCTCAATACCTTTGGAAGAAAACATAATTCAACCCAATTACATGTATGTACTACGTGGTATCAGGGTTCCAGAATAACTAAAGAATGATCAACAAAACGGTTTACTAGTACAGAGTATTGTTTGTTCTTTGTTAGTGTAGTAGGTTTTGGTTTATCAGATTTTATTTTTAACCATTTTCCTTGATTAGAAAAAATGGAATGAATGCATACTTAATACTAGGATGATTTTGGGAAATTAAAAACATTAAACCTTTATGTTGTAGTTTTCCCTCAAATTAAATCACCAATTTTTGTTATTTCAGAATGTGATGGTTGTTAGCTGTGTTTATCCTTCTTCAGAGTAAGTATGGAGATCTTTATAATCTTGTGGTGTATTATATCCTAATTATATTACTTCTAATACATCCTTAAAACATGTATTTATTTAATATGTAATTAAGCACAGAAATGAGTATCCAGTGCAAAATGGATATTACAAATAATATTGTCTGGTTTTTTAAATGAGGACATAGATTAAAAAGATTAGTAATTTACTGTAGTTCAAATATTATTGGGTTTACATTCTGTCCTAGTATTCAGAGCCCTGAGATGCCACCCTGGGTTCCTTTCCAAGGCATAACTCCTAAGTTTGGAATAGCTACTGACTGGAATTTCTCTTCATAATGGAAAGGCATTTCTAGTTTCCAGTACTCATATAGAAAAGGAAGAACTAGATTGAGGTCACATTTTCTAAACTTCAACACAATTCAGATTTGGAATGGCTAATTATTATGGATAGATATTCTGGGGATTAAGGCTTGTCTGTGTCCCTAGTCTTATCTATGAAGGGTAGAAGTGTCTCTTCTTATCTCCAAAGTTTAAAACATTGTCAGCTTTCCTCTGGGTGATGCTGAGGAAGAGGAGATTGGCTCCTGGTGAGAACCCTGGATTTGATGTTAAACTGGCTTCTATTTTCATAGACAATAACAGTGAATTTTCAGGATACACCCATGTTGCTATTAAGATAATACCATAATAAGATATTTGGCAGAGAAACTTTTTTAAATAAAAGAATCATTTAAAAATTCACTTTAAAAATACTGATGAATCTGAAGGAATATGGGAAATGTGAAACAGGTGCAAGGTGATATTCTCAGTGACTGATTCTTTTCTTACATGTTTGAGAGTGAGTTTATCTTAATTCCCACAGAAGTGTTTGATCTGTGACAGCTTTTGTAAAACATTTTTTAGATAGAAGATTCTTACCAACATATATCTTCTTCTCTTACAGGAAAAGTAATTCCAATAGTTTAAATCGAATGAATGGTGTTATGTTTCCTGGAAATTCACCAAGCTATACTGAGAGGTGAGGTTTTATTTTTAAGCCAGGGTTTCGCTTTATAGTTCAGGCTGGCCCTGAACTCACTATGTAACCCAGGCAAACCTTGAATTCAAAGCAGTCCTCCTGCCTCTCTGTCAAGTGCGGGGATTACAGGTGTGAGCCGCTGCACCCAGCGTTGTGATGTGTGGTACTGATCCCTGGGATTACAGGTCATTACACCCAAATGATTTATTTTTAAAACTCAGATTTTATATTTTCCTGATTGTGAATACCAGGCTTAGTACTGTTTTACATTAGACATTGTATAGAGCAAATATAGGGTATAACTTAACTGTACTGAATTTGTTAATATGATAAGGCATGGATCTGAAATTAAAGTTAATGCAGATATCTCTGTCACATGTTTCATATAAATGTTCTTTGGGAGAGATAATCTCTTTAGAAAATGGAAAATGACACTGATTTATCTTACTGTAGGTCTAATATAAATGGGCCTGGAACACCCAGGCCTCTTAATCGACCAAAGGTTTCTTTGTCAGCCCCCCTGACCACAAATGGTTTGCCTGAGAGCACAGAAAGCAAAGAGTCAAACTTACAGCAAAATGAAGAGAAAAACCACAGGTTTGTGTTTTATAATAAAAGTTTAAAAGTATTTCCTAGAAAGTTAACATTTATTAATAGTTTCCTCCAGTGTTCATTATTTACAATATAGTCTCATCCTTCCCACCTTATGGTTTCCATGTTTGTGGATTCAGCCAACCAAATATTAAAAGCATTTGGGGAAAAATTGCATTGTATTTCTTGCTTTTGAAAGTTACTTGGAAAAAATACTGAAATTCACTAAATAGTTTTATTGAAGATTGTAAAAGGCAACCTTTATATAAATTTTTCTACATCGTGTTAAGGGTTATATGACAGAATGAGTAAAAGAACTTGAGTATATTCTCCTGGAGAATGTCTAGTTTTACTATAGGAGAATATTTAATAATGTGGAGAATTGTACAGAAAAGTCTTATAACTTGTTGACTAGGCCATAATTGGGCATATTTGTAAAATAGATTTTCAAATTATTCTCTTATGTTTTTCTTTGTGCAGATGTTACAGTTTAGCTTTGAGACTAAATACAGTTTTTAAGTTATAGAAAATGAAAATATTATTAATGACACTTTACAAAAACATTTACAGTGATTCTCCAACATGTGAATCAGAAGTTTCCTCCGTGAGCCCTGTAAAAAATAAACATATGGATGAAGACACTGTGGAATCTGAGGGGCATGAGGTAAAAAGACTCAGGTTTGACAGAGAAGGTGAAGTCAGAGAGACAGCCAGTCAGACAACCTCCAGTGAGATTTCCTCAGTTATGGTGGAAGAAACAGAAGCATCGTCTTCAACTCAGGATAAAGAAAAAGAAAGCCGTTGTACCAGGCAGCACTGTACAGAAGAGGATGAAGAAGAGGACGAAGAGGAAGAAGGAGGTATTTAGAGACCATCTGTAAAAGGGTGGAATAAGATCCTCAAATTTTTGTACATCGTTTTTTCCCCATGAAACAGTTTAACGTAATGGAACTCCTTTAATGCTGATTTTGGGTTTTTCACCCACCTGTATGTAGTTGCTGCTGAGTTTCAGGGGATATGATTTGAACTGTAGAATGTCAGAACTCATGAAACTTAACTGTGGAGGTATATTGAAAATAAAATTTAACTACAACAACATTTGCTTATTTTTAGAGTCTTACATGACATCAAGAGACATGATTCCAGAAAGAAAAAATCAAGAGAAAGAATCTGATGATGCCTTAACTGTGAATGAAGAGACTTTCGAGGAAAATAATCAGATGGAGGAATCTGATCTGTCTCAAGCTGAGAAAGATTTACATTCAGAAGGTAGTCGAAATACAGGCCCTGTAAGTAGTGGTTCAGACTGCCATGAAACAGAAGAATTAGGCTCTAATTCCAGTAAAACTGGAGATAGTCTTTCAGAATCATCCATGGAAAATGATGAGGAAGCCTCAGAAGTCACAGATGAACCAATGGAACAAGACTAACTACTTAGAAACCTTTAGATACAGTATTTTACATACCGTTCTGGTTTTACACTGTATAAAAAAAGAACTTTTATGTAATAAAGTGGACCTTTAGTTTTACAAGAGAAGCAGGTTGTAAAATAAAGTACTTTAAGGATATATCCTGAAAGAGTTGTATATGTAAGAACTGTGAATATCAGCTCCTCTGGGTCCTGCTTACCGTTGACTTTTTTGTTGTTGGGGAGGGTGGCCTGGTCAAATCAGTGGTTTTGTGTATAGATTTTTTTTTTTTTTAAATTTAGAATTAAAGTTTTTAAACTGGAAAGTAACTATAATTTTGGAAATCTTTTCAAGATTATTACATTTTGTTTATACATATGCAAGAATGGTTTTTGTCTTGTCTGACAGCTGTAGCAGTTTTCACATTTTGGTCATAGGTTCAACATTTTAACGTGAATTATAGGGTTTCATGCTGGTTTCCAGATTTTATTGTTTGACTATGTACAATGGAACTTTAAGTCATATATACATATATATATATATTATTCTAAGGGGGGAAATGTTATATTTTTCTGTTTCTATAAGAGACAAATACAGTGGATACTTTTCTATTGGTAATGATTGAGTTCACTTCTTTCAGAAGACATTTTCTTTCTCTTCTGAGTAATTGAAATAAAATCTGGCCCTTGTGAAACCCTGGACATCTTAAGTTTGTTGAAATACCAGGTTAAACACATTCCAAGAGGTCTGTTCAAACTAAAACTCTTTTGTATACTTCTGAGGTGCCTGAGAAAAAAGTCTTCATTATTTATGAGAAAATGTTCTTTATCTTGGAAATTGTGTTCAAACCTTAGCTATTTTGTAGAATGAATGCTTATAAAGCTGATCTGAGACCATCTCAGAAGAACCTACCAGGTTCTTTAACCTTTGGCTTGCTTTTCTGAACATTGTGAATATCACACATTTCTTTCTAAATTATTCTAGAGAATGCAAATGTCATGGTATGAAAAACCACTGTCCTGGGAGAATTAATATATTACTTTAGTAATGTACCTGAGCTAAAATGACTGAGGCATTAGGGGTACATAGAAACCACCATAGTTTGTATGACATTTTGAAGTGAATGAAATATTTTTGAACATGCGCTCTTTGACAGCCAGTGTTATATTTTTCAGACCAACACAAAGCACAATTACTCTAAACTCAATATTTTCAAATTCACTTATTTAAAGTCATGCAAGCTGCAACTTCCCTGTCAAAATTACTGGCTGCCAAATTTATACCTGTTTCTTCAGCTGTACCTTTTGATATTTAGAATTTTTAAATTTCTGTAAAGTAGATTTTGTAGAATGTAATGTGTTCACTGCCTTTGTGAAGCGGTATATAATTGTATAATTTCTGTGTGTAAACTGAATGCTTGGGCTTTCAATACAGTATTCATATAAAGCAATAAATATTAATGTTATGAAATACCTGAGTACATTTTTATCAAAACACACACAATCTCCTTTTTAGTTTCAGACACCTGACATACACCTATGAACTTAACAAACTGATGCAAACAGTTTCTGACACTGTCTCATGCTTTGGGTGATTTGGAGGGAAACCACAAGTTTTGCATTTTGACTACTTAACTTGCTATTATTATAAATACCAAAATGATTTGGCTCCATTTACATATGTCGAGTTATATACTACTGACTTACTTGACTGTCAGGTCCACAGCATCTAGATGATATATTTATGACTATGTCTGATAAAATAAAAGTTGAATTTTGATTTACTGAACCCAAGGAGAAAAAACTGTAAATTTTTAAAACTTTTTTTTTTTTTTTTTTGCAAAAATGTTAAAATGAGAAAAATTTCACATGTGACATTTGTTTGTAGTGACCTATGTTGTTGAGGGAAATTTTGCCAATAAGAACTGATTTTAAACATTTTTAAGTTTAGAAGTTTTCTTCAGAATATTTATGAAATTATTGTCAATAAATCTATTCTTTAAGCTCCTGTGACCTTTTGATATTTTTTTTTAATTGTAATGCCATGAACCATTTGTAAACAAATCAGTTTACTTCTGTTGATTATAAGTTGAAGATTTAGCATCATAACTTTGAGATCTGTGGTTTTATTACTTGCAATTGCTATTTTTGCAAGGGCAAATGTATTTCTTTATTAAATAAAGTACAATTAATGGTGAATGTACCAAAATGACATCACTTAACTCTATGAGAGATGAGTTTTAATCTATAGTTTAATATTTATTAGATACTCATGTTGATCATAGATCAAATCTGTTGCTGTTTATACAGGTAATTGTAGAATGCTAATGGAAGATCATGTTTAGAATAGCTGGAATATTTCTGTAGTTAAATTTGGGAACCTTGTTCAGCTTTTTTATCATTGGCCATTTGGATATAAATTTTCACAAGTATGGATTAGGTGCATATAACAGGCTTTGCTGAATGAAAATGACAGCTTCAATAGTAACCATAATATAAGTTTGTAAGAGGCTAGTTTTTGGCACATTTTCTTAATACATCAAGCAGTCCTATTGAAAGAGTGAGAGAGAAGCAAGTTTTAAATGATGGAAGACTTGACCTTAAACAGTTAATTGCTGATTAGATAAATTTAATTCCTTTAGTGTTTGTCATAGACAGACATTTCAAAAGTATGGCCAGAGCAATGAAATTGCCATTGAGGGATCTGTAACCACCTGGCTTGGAAAGGTATCCCAGAAATCCTGGACGAGAAGGTGTGGCCCGTTAAAGCATTGAAGTTCAGACTATTTTATTTTGCTGGTGTAGATAGGCATGTATTTATGCACTTTTGCATTTGTAAAACCAATTTTTCCAATAATGTAATGTAATATATTAGTTTACTTATAAAGGTACTTGGGCAGAATCTTTAAAGTTGCTACAATGTTTATGAAAACTGTAACATAAGGATGAAAATGCAACTTGTAGAACCAAAGGAAATAAAAATTTTGGGTAGTGTGTCAAATTGTCTTCTGAACAGGAGTTGCTTAAATATGTTGATTTGGTAAAAATGAAGGCCAGTTCTCAAGATCTGTGCTAGTCATAAAATGGATGAATGCAAAAACACCTTGTAATTTTATGTGGAATTATTAAAATTAGGTTTACTGAGTTATTGAGCTAATATGGATGCTAGTATGTATTGGTTAGTCTACATCAATTTCACATTTTAAAAATGATCCGTACACAAGAATTTTATTTCAACTTGGAGCCTAGATTACTTTGCCAAATAAATGTATTATTTTCATAACGCAATAAAATATAAATCAGAGTATCTTCATGTGTGGAATTACTTTATTTCCCATCCTACACCCCACCTCTTTTCCCCCTTAGCTCACCTCTAGAATATGCACAAACGTTTTCTGACCTATAAGGAGGAGAGCTGAATCCATGACTATTACCTCTGTTTGATAATGGGCAATCATCTCAGGGAGAATGGAGCTGAGTGACAGGATTCTTACTAGGCCTTTCAAGCCTGAGAAGCCGAGCAAATATAGACTTAGGTAAACATTTCTCAGTTGGTGTAGGGCACTAGTTGGCATACACAACGGTACTGTGTTTGAGACATTTTAGAAGTCCTACCCTCAGAAAATTGTAGTTACGGTGAAGTAGAGAGGGCTTTCATTTTTGAATTTGTTTATACCTGTTGTTACATGGTGGATGTAGTGGTCAAGTATTGATTTTCAGCTTCTTCATGTTTGATCTAACCCAGTGGGTTTTATTTGCTAAATGTTACAACTAGTAGCATTTTGGACTGATAGACTGATGGTTCAGATGACCAAGACTTAGATTAATGACCTCTGGTCATTTTCCTACCTAAGTTTTGGATAATACTGTTACTTATATGATAGTTTTAGAGCAACAGATTTTAGCTTAGAATTTCTAGTCCTGGATTTTATTTGTAAACATTTTTCTTTCAAAGGCAATTTTTTTAAAAATATATTTAAAAAAATACTAGCCATACTGTTCAGTAGCAATCTACCTGATTACATGGCCAGTTCCATGGATGCAAAGTAGTAAGTTAAGCCCCCTCGGGATTCCTAAATCAAGTGATTTTTCTTCTACTTTGTTCCCTTTAAGGGTGCTGAGTTCACCTCTGGTCTTTGCTTCGAGGTAAGTTGAGTTGGGGGCAGTGCACACTGCTGGATGTCTGACAGTCCCCACCACTATGGTAGGAAGTGAGCATCCCACCAGTCTGTGGAATGAGAACAGCTACCGCTGATCTATAGAGTATAACTTCATAGAGCCTAAGTGCTTCTGTAATTAGATGTCATTAAACCATACTAGTCCTGGGTTAGATGTACTGTCTTGTGTATATGTGTGACCAGAATGAGCATGACCTGTCACAACTTGGTACTTGGTGTCAAACTGTTGTGATCAAGTGGGTTTGGGAGGCTTTTATGCAGTGTATAGTTGAAAATTTGAGAGGTGAATGTGGTCAAGTCTTGGATCATACTGCCCTGCATACTGTACTGCTGTGTAATGGAAGGGAAGGCTAAGTGTACAGTGACTAGCAACTTCTGTGCTCCTATTTAAATGCACACATTACTCCTTTGAATCAGATTCAGTACCTGAAGTTAACTTGGTTAGAATCCAAAACACTTGTTTTTACCATATGATAAGAAAATGTGGCTAACTTAAAGCCTGTGATGCATGAAGCTGTCACTGACCAGTCCAACCTCCTGCATTATTTCTTGTTCCATATATTTCACCATCCAGCTGGACAGATTGCTTAGCCAAAGGTCTCAAATACATGATTGAATTTAAAACTTACTTTAAAAGTTACTTTATACAGCAAAAATTTAGGTAGAATAGCATCAGACTTTTATGTCCTTGCGTCCAAATTTCTCAACGCCGCCCCCAGACAGGTGTAAGGGTGTTGGAGCCAGTACTTTGAGTCCCAACTATGCTGTTTGCTGACTAGATGTATCCTTAGAAGTGTGGCTGGTAATTCCTGTGTTGATAAGAGTTCAAAAATAGCATTTTGCAGCTGGGTCCTGGCCCAAAGACGACAGTTTTGCAAACACGGTCATCACAGCCTCTCTAGCCCTTCTTGCCAGTGAATACACTTGGACATATTGAGATATGCTTTATTTTTTTCTCTTTCCTTATTTAATGTGTTTTTGTGCTATTTCCAGGGAATTACAATGGTGTAACTGCTCCCTAGTCTTTCAGGTGAGTAGATGACCCAAAATTATTTAATCTGGTTTCTAAAGTGACCTCATAGTTTTTGACTTGTGGCTATTATTTGCTCAACTTTAGCAGATAGTGAGGCATTTAAAATTGGTCTCTTCCCTGACTTCTAAAAAACTGAGTAAGCCGTTAAGCCTTAAGTATTACTTAAAACTTGCAAAGTAATGTGTGATATACACCTTTGTCCCTAGGGACCTGGCAGAGGAAAGGACAGGCCATTGTCTGGTAGACAAACCAGATGTTGTGTTTTAAGCCACCTGAAATGGCAGAACACGTGTAAAGTAAGAAAATGAGCTGTGCATTGATGAGAGAGCCTTAGTGACATTCCTGACTGTGCAGGGACAGTCTTCTAACTGTCTTCTAACTTGACGGTGTTCCTCTCTGGGAGAATGTTGCAGTTTCTCCCTTGTTTACACTCTTGGCTTGTGACGAGTGATCCAGTGGTAAAATGAATCACAGCATCACCTGTTGATGTTTTCTTAGGTCTGCAGAATTCTTTGTTGATTAGTACAGAGTTTGATTCACTGGAACAATGAGAAATGCTTGACTAATGTGAAATTTACTCCTTGTTGCTCTCCATGATTTTTTGAAGTCATGCTAACTTTTGTTTCAAAGGGGATCATAGTGCAGTCCTTCTAGGAGCAGTTTCAGTGGTGATTAACCTCGGTGTGGTTGGTAAACCAGCAGTGTATGTACTTCGACAAGTGGCACCCAGTGAAGAGACAGTGACAGATTTTGCATGTGTTCTCACGGGGGCATTGGCCACATGACTGGGAGATGTATTTTGCCTCTTGTAAAAAGGGATCCTGCAGTCGGGCATCTCAGAAAGAGCCATCAATCAACTTAAGTAGTGATCTGCTCATTTCTTCATAAATATTTTTTGAGGGACTGTTGATGAGTGTGGTCTGGGAGATACGTCAGGTAATGAAGACACACAATTAAAAATATATGCAAGATGGTGATAGTGCTGTGAACCTAAATAAAGCAGGGGAGAAAGATAAAGTAGGGAAGTTCAGTTTTCAGTAGGGTATCTCTGAAATCACAAACTGAATGTGATAATTGTCTCCTACAGAGAGGCCCCTGAGTAGGGCACCTGTTAGCCCTTGCATCTTGAACAGGGTCTCTCGCTTTTTAAATCTCTTTATCAGACTCCTGTGCTTTCAATTAAAGACTAGACTTGGCTGCTTAATAAGGGTATTAATTATTTTCCTTGCACCAGAATAGCTATTTGGTGATGTATCCTGTAGATATAATAAACTATGTACATATTTGAGTGTGCAGTCACATTCTGTCTCAGGAAAACCGCATCCTAGTGTATGAGAAACAGTTGCAAGTCATGAGACGAAGGAAGTGGCAGACAGATCCAGATCGCAGAGTGCAATTTATTGTGGACTTCCTGACCAATGTCACAACCGTGGAAGAACAAGTGGATACCTCTGCTTTGGGTTAGATGGAGGGAGCATCTATCTGTAGGGGTGCGGATGAAAAGTAACCTCATCTGAGCTAGAACGTGCTTGATTCATCTCAAGCTGCCATCACAGAGGCACATTCCTGGTGCTGATAAATGCAGGGTTCTGTCATAAAGTTCCACGTGCCCCTCTGATGGTTTTATTAATGAGTTCAGTCCTTGGCCACATGCCCACACATAGATCATGCACATACACACACAGGCATAAATGGAAGGAAAATAGAGGTCAAGCTGTTTTTTTCTGTCTAGTACATAGTCTTCCTATTAAAAGAAGGTGTTGGTTCTTCCTGCAATCCTGAGGAATTCTGGTCTGTTTTCCCCACTAGCTTCCCCACATACAGACATTCAAGAAACTCAAAACAAATCTCCAGGTTTATACATGTAAGACAAAAGCTAAGAGGATGTAAAATTTACTGAAGATGGTACATATTTGACAAGTGATGTCATAGAAAGAATAACCAGGAGAATGTCTTCTCAAGAAAAATAGGTGCCAGACAGAAGCAAGAAAGTTTAACGCCCTAAACTGCCTCCCTGTATGCTCTGTGTTGTGTGTCTTTGTGACTGAACATTGAACCCATTCAGGGCCGGGGATATAGCTCAGTGGTTCCGGCGCCTGTTTTGGAAGCGCAAGGGCCCGGGTTTGATCCCTGGTAACCACATAACAATACTGGGTGTGGAGACTCACGCCCAGCAGCAACCAGTACCACATACCACAGTGCCGGGCGTGGTGGCTCACGCCTGTCATTCCAGCACTAGGGAGGCAGAGGCAGGAGGATTGCTGTGATGTGAGTTTGAGGCTGAGCACAGGGCCAGCCTGAACCACAAAGCGAGACCCTGTCTCAAAAAACCTTAAAAAAATAAAAAATGATTGAACCCATACATAAATCCATTAGAATACGTCAAGAAAGTATCTGGAGCAAACAGACTGGAGTTTCCCAGGCAGTCAAGGCAGTTACAACTCAGGATGGTTGTGGTCAGGTCAAGCCGAACTACTCCACACTCTCTACCCACCCCCCACAACTTTCACACACACCCAGGAATTTACATGCACCTGGACCATTGCCCAGTAAAACTTTGTTAGCTGAACATATGAAGTCAGTATTTTTTAAAAATTTAGATGATTTAAAAAATGATATAAAACTCTGTACTCTCTTTGTCCCTAGTGCTCTTTCCTCTAACACTCTATACGTAACCATTTTATTAGTTTTTTGCTTTTTCTTTCAGTATTTCTTGATGCACATTCAAGCAAATCAAATATATAAAGCCTCAATTCCCTTTCTTAGAAAAAAATAGTACACTAAACACACCATTGCCCACTTTGCTCTTTCCCCATAGTATAGTCTGTCCTCTGTTCACTCCATACAGACTTGGCAGTATTTCATACGTCTTGCTTGTTTCCACTTTTGGCTTTTACAGTAGTATGTTGGTGCATAGCCATGTATATGTCATTTGACAGTACTGTGAGGGCAGTGTCTAAGGTGGAGTCTCTGAAGTGGGATTCTGAGTTGAAAAGTAACAGCTTTAGTAATTTGAGTAGTTCCCATCAAGTTCCCCTTCCTAAACTGCACCATCTTGTCCTTCACCTGCCAAGTGTGAGACTTTCCCATGGCCTGGCCAGTGTTGGGAGCTATTCACCTGCTTACAGATTACTGATTCTTTCCTATGATCTCTCAATTCTCTGCACATTTTCCATTTGAATTGTTAGTCATTTACTTTAGAATTTCTAGAAAATTTAAGAATGTTCTGAAGCATTTCTTTAATATAAATGTTAACCTTGTTCTATGAAGTAAATTACAATCTTTTTTTTTTTTTTTTTTTTTTGAGACAGGGTCTCGCTTTGTAGTTCAGGCTGGCCCTGAGCTCAGCCTCAAACTCACATCACAGCATCCTCCTGCCTCTGCCTCCCAAGTGCTGGGATGAAAGGCGTGAGCCCCCATGCCCAGCACTGTGGTATGTGGTACTGGTTGCTGCTGGGCTGAGTCTCCATGCCCAGTACTGTTATGTGGTTACCGGGGATTGAACCCGGGCCCTTGTGCTTGCAAGACAGGTGCCAGAACTACTGAGCTAAATCCCCAGCCTACAATCTTTTTTTTTATAGTTAGGTCTTTTTCCTTTGGTATTTATATGACAAAATTATAATCAGAAAGTTATGTTTATTTTGTTGATGATTTTTTTTTTTTGAGACAGGGTTTTGCTTTGTGGTTCAGGCTGGCCCTGCCTCTGCCTCCCAAGTGCTGGGATAACAGGTGTGAGCCACCACGCCTGACACTGTGGTATGTGGTACTGATTGCTGCTGGGTGTGAGTCTCCATGCCCAGTATTGTATGTGGTTACTAGGGGATCAACCCAGGCCCTTACGCTTGCAAGACAGAAGCCAGAACCTCTGAGCTAAATCCCTAGCCTTTGTTTATGATTTTGAAAAAACTTCCGGATTTTAAATTCTTTGTTAAAAGGCTTCCCCTATTTTAAGTTCTGAAGTTTACTTTCTTATATTTACTCTTTGATCTACTTTGTGTGCATTTTATCCTGATAAACACAGTATTGAGATTGGATATAAGTTGTTTTTATGGCCCAACACAATTCGTTAAAAATCTCATCTTACTACATTTAGCGCACCGATTTGCTGAGCTGCCTGTGTTGCAGAGTAAACTCCAGGATGTGTTTCAGTGGCTTCTGGCTGTCTCCTCTCTTCTGTGGTTTTGTCCCTCTGCTCACGTGCTGATTCCAAATTGGCTTCATTGCTGATGTTGATAGAGTTTTACCTTTGATTCAACGGATTCCTCTTTACTGCTGTTTTCTGAGACTTAATCTTGCTGTTTATTTTTTCATGTGAACTTGTGTGATTCTAAAAAAGAGATGCATCGATACTTTAATTTGGATCATAGTGATTTATTTATTTGTTTCTTTGTTTTGGGTACTGGCTTCATACCACGGGCTCCTGTTGCAAGGCAAGTCCTCTGCCACTGAGGGACAGCCCAAGCTCTAGGTCATAATACATTTAGAGAATTAGCATCTCTATAGTGTTGAATCTTTCCAACCCAAACCATGGAATATCTCTTTATTCAAGTATACTTTCATGACTTAAATTTCCTCCTGGAGGTTTGGACATTTTGAGAAATTTGTGCATGAATCTTGTATTTCTTACATTCCAACTGAGGGATTAGCCAACTATAGCCCACAGACTCACTGTTTTACGTGGCCCAAGAGGCAAGGATAGTTTTTACATTTTGACAATTGGGAAAAAATCAAAAGGAAAGGAAGACTTTGTGACACATGAGAAATGATTTGAAATTCAAATGTCAGTATCTACGTTAAAGTGTTTTGGAACATGACATACTCCTTTCCAGTTGTGATTCCTTTAATGTACACTGCTGTCCTTAATCACTTGTGACTAGCTTGGTTCTCCTTTTGAGGACTGAGGACTCAACCAAACATGAGGGAAAATTGGCAGGAAATCTTAAAGGGCTGCTCCCAGTAATTGAAATGCCTTTCTCCAGTGGAGAAATAACCTATTATTCCTTAAAACATTTGAAGTCTCTTTTCTCTTCCAGGTGAAATCTGCATTTTTCTTTTACATGGTTATTATTTCTTATGGGAAGTGCAAAATCTTTGGACAAAGGAGGGAAAAATCTAAACTACATAATCATGGAAGCTTCTCAGCTTCTCACTAAGTGATAATGGGGTGCCTTGGGGCTACCTGTTGGCCAGTATTTCATAGTCAGTTGTGTGTGTGTGTTGCCAGGGTGGGGGGGGGTGGTGTTTCCACATGCCTTGAGTCAGGGACTCCCCTGGGAGAGTCTGGCTTCTCTTCCTGTCCTGACCATCCCGTGCTCTTTGTCAGGCCTTTGAGTGATGAACAGCTGGATGTTCATGGCCCATCCTGTGGTCACATCCTGTCTCCTACAGTTCACTTCCTCTTTCAGGAGGTGGAGTCTCAGGGATCCCAGCATGGATTCTTTCAACAGAGTAGTATTCATCATGTTCTGGAACAAAAACAGACAAAACCAAAACAGCCTGGCCTAATAGTGTACATTCCATTCATGACTGTTTATAAAAGTTTGTAGTATGACTTATTCTGCTAAATTTATTCTGTGGTCACTTGAATGAAAAAAAATCACTTTTCGGTCTTCTGTTTTCAAAAGCTAATGGCGGCTTCTGCATCTGGCTGCAGACACAGCCCTGGGCCCAGGATGGGTCAAGCCAGCCTTTGCTGAATATTTCCCTGAGAATGTTACAGAAATGAAGAACAATGTGTGGAGTTTTCATATAGCTACATGCATGCAGATCAGCCTTCTGTGTCTTCCGATCGTCTTCTTTTGGTGTTAAAATCCCCCTTTTACGCAGACATAGGGAGACAGTGAGAGGTGGTGTTGTCTTTTAGCGTCTTTTAGTAAAGTAGCACATTGAACATCTCTAGCAGGGCCCCTGACTGAGGACTGATTAATAAGCAGAGTGATTCTTTCTCACTTTGCCCCTGCATGCCTTTGTGTGGAAGGCCACAAGGGTGACATCTGTCACCCCAGCCCCATAGTAGCAGCCAAGTGATACAGCTCAGGCCAATGCAAGGCCGGCAGATTTTCCCCAAGGTTCTCTCTCCCACTGGCAGCAAGTTCTGCGTTCCCAACCTCTTTGCTCGTTCTGGGCCCGCCCCACTCCAGGTCTTCCTCCTCTGGGTAATTACAGTGAGAGCCACTCTTCCTACAAGGAGACTAGTGTAAGAAGAAAGCGGTCTCTCAGGCTTCGAGAGGAAACCCCAGAAAGTTCCTATTTAATAAAGCCCAAACATTTGGGAACCAGTGCTGCGGCAAAGCCACAACACTTTGCATGGGCCTGGGATGGACATCCTCATGCTCAGCAGAGGGAAGAATTTGTGGATGTGATCTTCCAGCGAGTCCTCAAGGTGTCTGTGTGCAGCCGCTGTGTCTTCAACTCCCATCTTCACAGAGAGACTCTCACAAGGCTTAGGAGGTTCTGTTGTCCCTCTTCCCATCTCTTTCTCCCCCTGAGCCCTGCACTAACCAGACTTGCCATGTTCTTGAAAATTCATGCTGTTCAGGTGCTTTGTAAAGTATTTGTGTGGAATTTCAGTCACTAATGGGCCTCTAATATCCACACAGTCCAAAAGTTGATTCTTAAATCCACCTGGATCTCCTCCAGTAACAATATCTGAGCCAAATGGCAATGATCAGGTGTTATAGTCATATTTTGAACTTATTTGGATAAAGAATTATTGAAAGATTTCCTACTGCCCATTGAATTTTAAAAAGGATCCAATTCATAATACTCAGCAACATGCTGATTTTTTTTTTTATGGATGCCAAACTGTGGCATTTCTCGAGTCATACCACCCAAAACACAGGTCATCAGGGAGCTATTTCAGCATCTGTGAGGTACCAGATCATAAAGATCAAATTGCCTTTTTTTTTTTTTGAGACAGGGTTTTGCTTTGTAGGTTGGCCCTGAGCTCACCATGTAGCCCAACAAGCCGTGAACTCATAGCAATCCTCCTGCCTCTGCCTCCCGAATACTGGGATTACAGGCATGAGCCACTATGCCAGGGATTGTGGTATGTGGTACTGATTGCTAGGGGGTGTGAGTCCATGCCTGGCGTTGTATGTGGTTACCTGGGATCAAACCTGGGCTCTTGTGTTTGCAAGGCAGACGCTGGAACCACTGTGCTAAATCTCCAGCTGGAATCAGCTATTCTTTATTTTCCATTCCAGTAGATACAGTTTTTATCCCTGCTGAGCACATAAGAAAGATGGTGGTTTTAAAAGAATAAAGTTTCGGGCCGGGGATTTAGCTCAGTGGTTCTGGCGCCTGTCTTGCAAGCACAAGGACCCGGGTTCAATCCCCGGTTAACCACATACAATACTGGGTGTGGAGACTCACGCCCAGCAGCAGTCAGTACCACATACCATAGTGCCAGGAGTGGTGGCTCACACCTGTAATCCCAGCACTCCGGAGGCAGCGGCAGGAGGATTGCTGTGATGTGAGTTTGAGGCTGAGCTCAGGGCCAGCCTGAACTACAAAGCAAGACCCTGTCTCAAAAAAAAGAAAGAAAAAAGAATAAATTTTCTAATGACTCAAAGCGAGCTCAACAGAGTACTCTGATGACGACTGTTTTCTTTTCTGCTGCATCTCTGTGCAAAGGGAATTTAGTTGCATACTTAACGCATTTTCCTGTTCCTCCCTTCCCGCTTCTTCCAGCTCCACCAGTCCCATTTACAGCATTACTGAGGCCAGAAGTTGACCTTGAAGTTTTTGATAAGAAATGCATAGATATGAATGAGCTTCTTTGTTATAAAGGGGTAAGTACTCTTTACTCCTTTCATACCCACTGTGGCCTCGTTTGGATTTTCTTTGTAGAAGAACATTTTCTGAAGGTGGTATTTTAGAGGAGTTTCCCATTTCTTCAGTTTGTGTTGGTAGCTGTAGCTATGTGTTTTCACTCAGCCTCGCTTAGAAAAACTTAGATCATGTTGTACTGAGTCATTGTGGTATATTGCAAAGTTCCTAACCCAAAGGCATTCTGCAGCTTTTATTAACTCCTCATGTACCTGCTGCCTGAGGGATGCGATCACTGAGAGACAGTAAGAGACTGTACCAGAGTCTGGCGCGTCCTTGTTTGTCCATTTGCATTCCTTTGCACAGATGAAGCCGAAGCATGGCCTTGTGGTGCCCTCTCGTGGTCATGTGTTTAGTTGCAAGAGGGTGCTGGCATTTTTCTTAAAAAGAAAAAAAGGTCCTGCATATGTTTTTAGTCAGCAGCACGCACTGAGATGTGACAGTCCCGTCAAAACAATGTAATTCAACAAACTTCAAAGTAACCACAACAGGAAATATGTAGACACATTTTGGAGTGCTCTCGACAGAACCTTACCGTAAAAGACGCCAAAAACATTTTGCAGGGCAAACAATGACACGTGAAAAGGAAGTCGAGAGAGCCACGTTCAGGTGTGTGGGAAGGAGAGCGGGGACCCTAAAGAGAAGCGGCAGATGCACGAAGGCTGCGCGGGGACGAAAACGCAGGGTGGAATTCCAGCGTGCCGTTTTTTGGTGCTGGAAGCTGGGCTTGCTGTTCATTTTCAGAAACAAGTTCTGTAATTCCTTTTTTATTCACGAGGCACTAACAGAGACTCATGTTCCTGTTGTCACAGGACCTCCCTTTTAGCTTGCGGGGACAGACATAAACGTGAGGAGTACACACGTTTGTTTCGAAACCAGAAAGTGCTGAGGAAACTGCGGTGGGGATGGTTGCAGCCCCGGAGCCGCGCACAGCAATGGAGCAGGGGAGAAGCGCCCAGGGCCAGCGCGGAGAGACAGACACGGCTCGAAGTAGGGGCCCCTGTGCAACCTTGGGGACAGGTGCACACGGTCCCTGTGAAAGGGAAACAAACTAAGGTGACCCAAGACGGGATGCGAATGATCGCTGGGTATGAGGGTGGGCACAGCCCAAGGCGGGATACCTTTGGAGCTGGGCCTGGAAGATGCGAGGTGCGCAGGGCCTGGACGACACCTGGACGGGCAGGAGCTCCTGGCCCACCTGCTCACTTGAGGCAGGTGTGCTGTAGGGACCTGCGGAAGACGGGGGGGGACACAAAGTGCTGCTGCATGGGCCGCAAACACAAGCCTGAGTCCCAGTGTCAAGAGCAGGGATTGCAGCAGATGTGGCAGGTGGCCGTGTGCTCAGAGGGCCGAGAGAAGAGCCGGGAAGCAGGTCTTCCAGCCTGGACAGGGGCATCGGAGCAGAGGCATCTGGTCTGTGCCCCAGGGAGCACTCGGGGAGCCCCCACTCAAGGAGGGCTTCCAGGCAGTGACTAGGTTTACAACCCAAACTGAGTGCGAGATCGCCAGAAATCATGTGAAAATCCGAACACGAAAAAGTCAAGCTGGCTTCTCTCACGTGGTGTGAGTGTCTGGATTCAGAATGGGAAAAAGTAAAAAGAAGGCTAGGTTTTACACACTTGATTGCGATCCTGTGTTTTTGAAAGTTTTGTTTTGAGATGGGTCCTGCTGAGCTGCCAAAGTGAGCCTTGAACTCAAGATGTCTTGCTTCAGCCTCCAGAGCAGCTGAGTGTACAAATGTGGGTCTTTACACCTGGCTTGAACCCGTGTGGTTTTAAAGCTTTCACGGTTTGCAGGAGTCTGGGGTGACTCAGCATAGTCATGGCTGGGGTGACTCAGCAGTCATGGCTCCGCCGTGGACTCTGAGAAACCAAAACTGTGGGTCACGGTCGGTCCAAGGGCTTCCTTACGGAACCACCAACCAAGCCTTTTCCAATTTTCAGTTTTGAGCAGAGTCTTGATAATTCGCTCAGTCCCTCAGACTGGATTTGGCCCTCCTGCTTCAGCCTGCCATCGTGCGGGGATTACAGATGTGCACCACTGCACCGGATTGTGGTCTTTCTTTTCAGATGGGATAAAAATGAACAAATATGTACAGTAGTGCTAAAACTGTAACAATACTGAGCTCTGTACATATCATGTTTGTTTTCTATGTACACAAAACTTTTATAAAGTTTAATTTATAAATTAGGCACAGTAACATTAACAACAATGATAACCAAATAGAGCAATTATAACTGTATTGTAGTAAATTTTACTTAAAATTATGAGTTGTATATTTCCGGAGTTAGTCATATAATACTTTGGGGCTACAAATGAATGAGTCTAGTAACACAAAAGAAAATGAAAAGTCTTACTTTCCTCTCTTTGCTGAGCCAAAATACCTAACACTCAAAGTTAAAGGAGAAAGGTTTCGTTGGCTCATGGTTTATAGAGGTATCAGCCCATTATCCGCTGGCTCAAAGGCAGAGTGGCAAGAGAGAGGGGCGTCTCAGAGGAGAAGCAGTTTACAGCAAGCAGAAGGTAGCAGAACAAGGGAAGGACCTTAAAGCAGTGTCTTTCTGTCCCTGTTGTCTTATCCAGAATACTTAGGGTGGGCAACTCACACCCTTGATCCTAGTGCCCTTGAGCCAGCACTGCACCAATGTGTCTATCCCAGAGCCACACGTGCTAGATCCAGCCACTTCTGAAAAATCTCCACTTGTGACTGCAGGAGGCTTTGGGGGACATCCAGACAGAAACCATAACAGGCTTGTAGCACAGCATGCCAGCTTGGGCCATCCCAGAGGGCCAGGCACACATGTCCAGCTCCTGGCTGGCACACAGCAGGTCTCCAGCAGGGCTCTTTCCTGACATTGAGAAGGGTGAGGCCAGGTACTGAAGAGGAGTCCTTGGGTGGAAAGTGAGAAGTTCTTATCTACTCCTAAGGACACTCAGGTTCAGCTGTGATAGTGGCAACCACAGAGTGTGGGGCACCTGCTGTGGCTTTGTGTCACGTCCTGTTTCCGAGGGCTACTCACCTGGCAGTGAACCACGGGCGGGAGCCATCACGTGGAGATGAAATGGTGGAGAAGCCTTTATTGCCAGCACTCTCAGCACTTATATACAGCCCCACTTCCTTGTTCTCAACCACCCCAAACCAGCCTTATAGGGAGTAGTCCTTGTTTCTCTCTTTTCCTTTAATCACTTTGTCCCGGAGGGGCCTGCTGTGTATGTGCTGCCTTGCACTTCCTTTATGGAGCTGGCGTTGTTTAGCCCCAGGGGACCCCACCTCTCCCCCCTTCTTTAGATGCCAAAAGGCTTGACCAGTGCCTGTCTTAGGTTGAGGATGATGCACTTCACTGCTTACCCGTCATCGGGTGTACCAGTGGCACCAGCGGATACCCCTGTTTTAGGTTGCTAGTGCTGCATCTCCTTCTTACCCATCTTTGACTACCTGGCCATCATACTGAGCCAAATGTGGGAGGAGGGGTCTCCAGCTTCCACCGCCATGAGGGCCTGTCATACAACATGTAGCTGTTGGTCATTTAATTATGAAGAAAGAATAGGGCGTGAGCAGAATGCAGGGGTTATTTGCTGAAAAATTAAGGCGAGCAAAGGCAAAGCAGAGCGTGTGGGCCAATCAGAAGGCCTCTGTGGCATTGGTCAGCGTGCCATCAAAAGGGATGGCCTTGCCCACGTCTGTGTTGGTCATGAAGATGGAGGGGAAGAAGAGGGCATAAATCCTCGCTGGCTGAAGAATCGATGGGTTTTGGACAAATGCCCATCTTGCCTCACTCTCTGGGCGTGTGAACGGGATGCACAAGACAAGAAGGAACCCAAACAGGAGCATCAGCATCTGTTGGATAAACACAAACAGAGCCCCTGCTGGCCACCAGCATGGGGTCAGGGCCTTTCCATGTGCCCGTTAAAATATCTTTCCACATGACCACAGGAAGGTTTGAATCTACCCATGGCTTTACATGTCTATCCATTGCAGCATTTCCTGAATTATCTGTTGTCAAATAGTTGAGTGTCAAAAGCACTTGGTGGAGTTGATTAGAAGGAGACTGAGGTAAAGACAGAGGCCCTCCTTGTTGCTTTTCTAAGTAGTTTTCTAAAGTTTGGTTGGCCCTTTCTATAATTCCCTGCCCCGTGGGGTTATAAGGAATGCCACTTTGTGTTTAATGCCCCACTTGAGAAAGAAACATTCTAGCTGTTTGGAGCTGTAGGCAGGGGCATTATCAGTCTTAATAGCCCTGAAATTGGACACCGGAAACGCCTTCTTGTAAACAGGAAGCCGGGTAGGGAGGGGCAGTAGGCCCTGGGCACCATCTTAGGCGCGCCTTTCGAAAATGCTGATTGAGCCTCTTGTCTAGATGCCTCTGTTTAAGATCTTTCAGCTTATTTCTGGTCTCTCCAGCAGCCTCTGCTAAACGCGCGACCTGTAGCTGCTCCTCTAGTTTTTCTATCTCTTGCTCTAGTCTCCTCTGCTTCACTGTCAGTCTTCATCGTCAGTGTGAGTCTGTAAATCACTCTTCCCCCCTTGTACCACTGTCCGGGTCCAGACCGTGAACTTCACGGAGGAGACCTCCGCGGCATCTTCGCGATCTTTCCCTGAGCAAACATCTCCTTCGATCTTTCCCATTTGTACTTCCAGTTTTTCCCCCTGCTCTAAATCTAAATCCTGAAGTGACTGTTGGGAGACCTCCTCTTGGACATCTTGGAGGGTCCTCTCACTACCCTTGAGGGCCTCTTTCACTTTTGCCTGGTTAGTCAAAAGCGCATCGCGCACCAGCCTCCAGGGGGAGAAGACAGCCACAGGGAAAGAATCTGGGTCATCTCTAAGAGCCTTTTGGAGATCGTTTTTGACATGGCCCCAGTCAGACAACATAAGGCTTCCGCCGTGCCGAAACCAAGGACTGAAATGATCGACAGTCTCTACCAGTAGCGAGGCACTGTCTGCCTTAATATTACTGCCATTCTGTTGTAGGAAGAGGCGGACCTGCCACTCCATAACCTGTCTAGAGTGGGAGGACCCCATAGCGAGATGGTCCTGAATTCAATACACTCCTACATACTGTGCAGGCCCGGGGTGGCCCAGTGGCAAGTCCTCACGATGCCAGATCTCGGTCGGGACCTCCAGTTGTCAGGTCCTGTTTCCAAGGCCTTCTCATCTGGCATCGAACCATGGGTGGGCATCATCACGTGGAGACGAAATGGTAGAGATGGCTTTACTGCCAGCACTCTCAGCACTTATATACAGCGCCACTTCCTTGTTTTCAACCACTCCAAACCAGCCTTATAGAGGGCAGTCCTTGTCTCTCTATTTTCCTTTAATCACTGTGGCCCAGAGGGGCCGGCTGTGTGTGTGCCACCTTGCACTTCCTTTATGGATCCTGCATTATTTAGCCCCAGGGGACCCCACAGCTTTGTTACGCACCCAACCCTGGAAGCAGTGGGTGGTGACACTTCAAGGCCCATTGCAAGTGCTACCCTTATTTTGCAAACAAGGAAACTGAGGACTAAAGAGACTATCAAATTTGCCAGGCACAGCCAGTTCTCAGCCAGGGGAAAGACTTCCACTTAGCCTCCTGCCTCTGAAGTGTGGCTGGAGCACCCCCCTCAGGTCCAATATCCCCAGGGTGGAACTCCCTCGGGGCCAAGTAAACATTACTGAAGTAGACAGTAGCCCATTCAAGAGGTTAATGGGAGGCCCTGGAGATTTAGACAAGTCTGAGTGTGAAGAGCAGAGGTAGAGGCTGTGCTTCGCGACAGGCCTGGAAGGGAGCCACCCAGGCTGAGAGCGCCCGCCCATGCCGTTTCTCAGCGGCAGGCCTGCATTCTGTGCTGCTGTCCCCAGGCTCGGGCCGTGGCAGCAGACATGCTCACAGAGGTCTCTGGTCCTTTCTCTCCATAGACGCTGGGGGAGAAAAACAACTCCCTGCGGAAGCCCCTTCATTCCTGCTGCCTTCTCAGCATTCCTGGGCAGCCTTGGTGGGGGAGGTTGGTTCTCTTCCTTCCCAAGAGAGAGAGGGAGAGTGAAGACCCCTGGTGGCCCTGGCACTGCATGCATGGCACCAAGGAGAATGCCACCAAAACAGGGTCGTTGTATGACTCTGTCCTAGAAGATGCTCGCAGGGAGCTCATACTCCTGATGGAGGCGGCGCCCTGGCTGGACACTTTCTGGAGAGCACCAGGGATAGGCTGCTGTGCCATTGAGAGAGTGATTGTACAAATGGAGACAAATTTCTTACCTGTTCCAGTCCCAGTTTACTAATCTCTAAAATGGGTAGAATGGAAGGGAGGAAATGTGCTGGGTGGCATGAATAGGACTTGGCAAAGCGCTGCTGCACGGAGGCGACGATCCAAGCTGCCATCTGCGGTCATCAGTTGTACAGGAGCCACAGCCACAGGGGCTGGGTGTTGATCTGATGCTTAAATGTGTGACTTTTTGTGAAGGGCTTAAGCGGGCTCCTGGGAGGAGTGCTTAGAGACCTCTAGGCAGCAACGGTGTGAAAGCTTAGTTCTGTCTGCCAGAGCCTCTGGTGCCCAGGCTGGGCCTCTGAGGGCAGATAAGCGCTCCAGCAAGACCAGAGCCACCTCTCTGACCTAACGCCTCCTGAGTAGCGACAGTGTCCACACAGTTTAGAAGGAGATGGAGTCTTGTTTGTTAGGTCACTTTCTAGTGACTTCATTAAGCAAAAACAACCAGCCTCCTGCTTAGGAAATGTAACATTGGGTTTTCCTGTACTAAACACTCAGAGTAGCAGCAGTGGATGAATGTGTAATGGAGTTACTTTCTGAATATGAAACGTGAGCATTTTGAGGGTGTGTGTGTTGGGGGCTGAACCCAGGGCCTCACACCCAAAGCAGGTGCTCTGCTCCTGAGCCATGGCTCAGCATGACTGTGCAGTGCTGTAATTTTGCATGTAGTCACTGTATTTTTTTTTTTTTTTTTGAGACAGGGTCTTGCTTTTTTGGTTCAGGCTGGCCCTGAGCTCAGCCTCAAACTCACATCACAGCAATCCTCCTGCCTCTGCCTCCCGAGTGCTGGGATTACAGGTGTGAGCCACCATGCCTGGCACTGTGGTATGTGGTACTGATTGCTGCTGGGCGTGAGTCTCCATGCCCAGGATTGTATATGGTTAACCGGGGATCAAACCCGGGTCCTTGTGCTTGCAAGACAGGTGCTGGAACCACTGAGCTAAATTCCCAGCCCATAGTTACTGTATTATTGAAAGTGAACTCAAGCATAAGTGAATGACATCTATTAAGTGATTTGTCTTTTCCGTGTTAAGGATCAAACCCAAGTCCTTCATACTGAGCTATAGCCTCAGCCTTTTCAAAATGTCTTTCGGATTTTTGACATAAGGCCTCACTAAGTGGTCCAGGTGACAGAGAGGCAGACAGAGCTAGGGCTCAGCTTGCACTTTGCTCTTAACTAGCTGAGTGACCCTAGGCGAGTTACTGAGTCTTTTGTGGCTTTTTCCTCATTAATTTTGAGGTTAAAAGAAAAAGCAAAGCAGCTTCAGAGGCTTTTGGTGGTAGATGTATTGTCCAGAAAGGGCTACCGTACGTACTCTCTCAGTTCCCCAGGCTTTTCAAAGACTACCCCCTGGACAGTCCCTCCTCTAAGAGATGCAAGGTGCCTCCTTTCATGAGAGAACTACTTGTCTCTGAGAAGCAGCTGTAATAATTCTTTTCTTGCCACACCCGCACCTCACAGGAGAAAGTAGTTTATTTCGCTCACAGTTCGTAGGGTTTCTGTCTCAGGCAGCTGGAAGGCAGGGGCGCGGCCAAGGGAGGTGGCCCAGGAGAAGCAGTTTGTGGCATTGCCGTGGAAGCAGAGAGAGTGCAGACTAATCCACTGAGGACTTTCCTGCTTCTGTGGTCAAATCAGCATCCAAAACCCCACTTAGGGACACATGAGGCTTTGGCTGGAGAGTTAGCTCAGTGGCGCCACCGCTGCCTTGCAAGTATGTGGTCATGAGTTCGAGCCCCGGTACTGTGGGGTGGGGGGAGATGAAGCTTTGGGAGACGTGTAGACATGTACACACAGCCTGTGTGGAGGTCACACTGAGCAGCCATGGCGGTGTCCAGCCTGCGACCCCATGGAGGCCCAGCTGACGGCTGTTGGCCGTTGACTGGTGAGTGAAGATGCCTCCAGGTGAGTCTGGTCCCAGCCCTCGCCGCCTATCACTTCAGTGTCCCCTTGTAGTCACCTAAATACCGGGAGCAGACCGTCCCAGCCTGCTGGCCAGGAATTCATGACACTGGCTCAGTGGACCCAGGAAAATGGTTGGTTTTTCTTTAGCCCCGAAGTGTGAACAGTTTATGGAATGCAGCCCGAGGGATAACTGGGAATTAGGTAAGACAAGGTGTATGGTGTGTTTAGTTGTCACCCCCACCAGGCGCAGGAGATTCTAACGCAGACAAGCAGACACAAACGCCACAAGTGTGTAGAAGGCTCCGGTAACCTTACTAGCTGGCTTGAATGGCCAGAGAAGACACATTTTATCAATCCCAAGGCAATGGCTATAATACTGGGCTATTAGTGAGCTGTAAAGCAAGTCTCAGCACGGCTAAAATTTGTCTCAGTTCATCCTACAAATTAACAGAGAGCCACCGAGTGCCTGCTGTGGTCTAAGCCCTGGGGGAGGGGGAGGAGGTGGTCTGAGCCCCTCCGGGCCCTCCTGAGGGTGTGTGGAGGGGATTTATTCGGCAGTGCCCTTTTCTCTGTCTCTGTCCTGAAGGCTCCCACCTGACCCCATGTGCACGTAGGGGGCAGAGGAGTTGTCTGCCCTGGGGTCTGGGGCCAGCTGTGCCTCAGCTTCCTGCCCCAGCCCTCTGCCTGAAAGCCACCTGCATCCAATCCTGGCTATTCCTAGGCAGCTGAGGCAGGGCATGCCGGTCTCTAGGAGATGCACCTGAGCCTGAAATCTCACCATTGGCTTTGAAAACCGAACAAGCTGGTGCAGCCTGGATACTGCAAACCTGCAGCTCTCGCCCGGTGCATCCAGAGTGACCCCAGGAAGTACATCATTTGTCTAATTTCCATTTTCTCACTGGCCACTCAAGGCTGACAGTGCCTCTAGGGGAGAAGATTCATTAAGAGGATGAAGAAAGCAGCTGTTTGGAAACACATGCCCTGGGGCCAGTGAATGACTCGTGAGTGACTCCGGGCTAGTCAGATTTCATTGGCATTGACCCAGAGGATCCTAGAGGGAGCCAGCGGCTGCCCTCAGGAGGGAAAGAGAGGCCCAGCATTTGCACTGTGTAGACAGGAAAATGGCCTCTACAACAGTTGCTGGACCTAGTGTGTAACACCTGTCATTCCAGCACTTTGGGAGGCTGAGGCACGAGGGTTGCAAGTTTGAACTCATGAAGGGCAACTTGGCAATTTGATGAGTCCATCTCAGTGACGGCGGGGAGGAGGGGCGAGGAGCAGGAGGAGTAGAAGAAAAAAGGATGGAGCCGTAGCTCAACACAAAGGTCCTGAGTTTACTACCCAGTACTCAAAAATGAACCGTCTCCCCATCTAGTGACAGAGGGGGTGCGCTTACTCCCAGAGCACTAATCTTTCTTTCACCTCTGCTGCGGTTGGTACCATTCAAACCTTTCTGTGCTTCGGTTTCCTCATGGGGGGATGTGAAGGCCCCAGGGTGGTCGGGGTGGGAACCTGCTGACCAGACAGGGGCTGAGGTCAGGAGGCCGAGCAGGACAGGAGGGGCACGGCCGGGAAGGGCTGCTTCCCAGACCTGGAGGGCGTGAGCACACGTGCTGGGAGGAGGAGCGGAGGCTGTTTTCCTAGACAAGTCACACTCAGAGTGTCAGAGGGGGTGATCGGTGATTGCTTTGATGGCCAGTATTTGTCTGTTTTTACTGAGATAATAGGAGTCTCACCTAGGGCCTTCACTGAGCTACATCCTTCGCCTTTCTTATTTTTAATTTTGAGACAAGGTCTAAGTATCTGAGTTGCCCGGGCTGGTCTTCATCTCACCATCTTTCTGTTTTGGTCTCCCAGAGCCTAAGGATGACAGGCATGTGCCACTGTGCCCAGGCAGTAACTGTCACTGAAGTCTTTCTGATTTAACTGTGGGGCTATTCTGAGTTTTCTTTTGTGAAAAAAAGGCTGGACTTACGCTGTCTGGATGCAGACAGACCCGAGATTCAGAATAATTTCCGAAGCTAGCTGGGAAGAAATTAAGTTTGTGTGGCTTGGGAAGGGCCTAAGGAGTCTGGAGTGGGATGCTTATGATTCAGGGCCCGTGGACGGTCAGTGGAGGTGCATATGGTGTCTGACTGTGTTGTGCCAGACAGATTGTACATCTTGTCCCAAATTTATTATGGCCATGTGTTCTGCTTGTCCAGCACGGCCTGCTGTTTCTTACAATGGCATGTTATGGAAGTCCTGTTCAGACCAGGCGTGGAAACATAAATGAATCTAGAGCTCTTGAACTAGGCTGTGCCTCGGACTCTCCGGGGGCGGGGGGGATGTTTAAGAAGGAAGACTCCTTCCCTTGCCCATCAGCTTCTGGCCTGCCCAGGAACCTGCATTTCAACAAGCTGAGTGAGTGAAGATCTGATGGGCACCTAAGTCTAATTGCTCATCTAATCTCAGTTCTGTTTGTCATTTCTTCCTTTGGCTACAAGTCCCAGTTACTCCAAGCACAGAGAACTCGGGGCTTGGCGTGCAGTTCCAGGAGCCTTGGTGTGGGCTCTTGGGTCAGAGACTCTGGCCAGCAACGCCTGGGTCCAAACAGGCATGCCAAGGACCCACATGCCCACTCAGGCCAGCGAAGTCTGTGACGGCAAATTTTGCTTCCGCATGCTTCATTCTTTCATTCCCCCGGAGCACTGGACTGTGGTGTGGTTCTATACAATTTGTCCAGTTGTGATGAATTCATCAGCAAGCTATTTATGAAGGGGTCCTTTACATTCCCAAGCGTTCGAAAGCGTTCACTGACTCACTGAATTCCAGGGGAGCTCCCAGGTACAGGTCCTGTGAACACATTTCCTCTCTCTCTCATAGGAGCTCATCAAGGGGCAAATGCGACTGTGCAAGAGGCACGTCCTGAGCCCCTGGAAACTGGCAGCGAGTTCTAAGGGGGTCATGGTGGGGGAGAGGGAGGCCTTCCGGGGTGAACTTGGGCCCACTGCACAGGAGCCACTGCTCACCCTAAGACAGGGTGCTGAGATTAGAACCCAGGGCTTCACACATGCTGGGCAAGTGCTCTACCACTGAGCTGAACCCAGCCCTGGGTCCTCTTAACCAGATGCCTGGCACCCAGGTGGGAAAGACAGAGCCTACTGCCCCCTCTCTCATCAGCTCCCTCAAAGTAGCTGCCATGAACTGTCCAGGGTGGAGATTTCTGTTGTGTGCACACACATCACAGACTGTCCTGAATGTCCTGCACAGAAGTCTGCAGCTTTTTGTTCTTTTTAGCCCACCATAGGTGGGGTTACCTCTCGGGGTCCATGGCACAGCCTCGACTCCTTTCTGCAGCACACACTGCCCTTGGTGTGGAGCGCCACGAACGCTTCTGTCATGCACAGACGTCAGCCTTGTGCCTACCTTTGGGCCAAGAAACTGGGAGCTGGGAGGAATTTGGATTGGTGCAGAGCTCCAAGACAGCCTCAACTTTCCTGCTAGTAGTGTAGTGAGGCGGCAGGGCTGAAACAAGAGAATCTTTTGGAAGGCAGCTCTGGGGGGTTGGGATGTTCGCAATGGCCCCAAATTTCTCCTTCCCTCCCTGGTCTTGGACAGGCCAGGTGCATCGTCCTTTCTTCAGAGACAAGAGAAGCATGTGAAGTGGTAGGAACAGAGAGGAGTGGGTGGATGCCTCTAGAGAAAACAGGCAGCAGGTCTTCGGGGTCCCCTTGTTGGTCTTCTTAAAATATCAGAGGGGGATGGGACTCAGGTGGCAGGGGCGGGACCTCCGTTGGCTAAGCCACGCCCCCATCCGACCCTATGGGCGGGGTGGGGCGGGGCCACCCCTTGCCGAGACACAACCCCTCCGGCCCGGAAACCTAGAAAGCTGGTGCTTTTTTGACACAGCAACAAAAAATTGCCAGGAAAGGCAAAACGCTGGTTTTTGTCAGGAAGTGCCTATGACTTTAAAAAAAGAAAATTGCTGAGAGGAGGAAGTTTAAGGTTGCCCAGCGAGCTACTCCGGGCCGTGCTGACCTTCATCGCCCCTTATTCAAGTGGGCGAGCCTGGGGTCCGCCTTTGGGGCCCACGCAGGCCTCCGCTGAGCCATCTGTTTTAGGCTGCAGCCCCGGCTTTCCTGCCCAAGTCTTGACTTCCCTTCTTTCTCAGTCCTAGTGGGAAATCACCACGAGTTTCGATTAATTTGCACCGTGGTCATCAAAGGAGGTTGTGAAAGAAACGTTGGCAGCCGAGGAGGCTCTGAGTGCTTAAGATCCGGTCTTCTCAGCAACAGGAAGCGCTTTCTTGCTCCGCATGTAAACAAATCCGAGCAGTTCCTCCACCTCCCCTTCCCCGGAAGGTACAAGTTGGCTTTGAAATCTGTGCAAAGGATTCAAGGTGTAGCTTTCTTTTGGCAAAACCCTTAATTTCTGTTATTTTAAGAGTCTGTACGCATTACCCTCTCCGTCCACATATAATTTAAACAAAGCCATATGTGAGAGGAGATTGCCTTTCAGTCAGCTGGAGTAAAAGTTCACCTGGGTGTCCCCAACATCAGTTTCCATTGTTCCCGTGAGCCGGCCAGGGCAGGAGGTGCGAGGGATACTGGGCTTGCACTTCCGATCACAGCCACCAGAGGGGGCACGATGCCTTAAAACCGCCTGGTCGCGCAATATTCTGGCTACTCTGAGGTCTGTTTTCCACCAAGCCCTGTGTGATGTAGGCCTTGTCTCCACAGGTGGGACAGCTAATGAGATACGAGAGAGGTTTCTTGCTGGGACTCTGAGAATTCAAGGAGAGACGCGTCCACTAATGCAAACATTAGGTTCTGTAAATAATTAATACCACAGATTAGCTCAGGGGTGTGGACAAGTCGCTGTAATCATTGGCACTTAGAGCTGTAAGTGAACAGTGGATAGAGGCGGGTTTCCTGCCTTAATGAGTCAGTCAGAACCTGCCTCAGAGGCTCGATAATTGTTAAAAACTGATCATGGCGCAAGGTTGGAGAGAACTGGTGATTAATAACATTTTGGCCCCCAGAACCTATGCAGTATTTGCCTTCACTGTCTGCAGCATCCATGAAAAGACCTGGGCTGGGCCTGCTCTGGGGAGATTCATGGGTGCAGAGCCCCAGGAGGAAGTGGATGGGGCCAGTGCTGGCTGTAGCTAGGAGAAAGGCGCTGCCTGGGCCCAGGACTCAAGAGTGGCATTTCCTCATCCCGAGCTAACTTGGGAGATTTTTCTGTACCCATTTAAAATAAGGAACTGGGTTAGTACAGTATAGGCAGTACATGTACCCTAGGGCCTGGAGCGGCAGAGCTGGATTCGAACTCCAGTCCAAATGGCTTGACCTTTCTTCTTCAGACAGATGCAGACACTGTGCCCATCACAGGCAGCTGGGGTGGGGGGGGGGGAGATGCAGGAGGGAAGACAGGACTGGAGCAACTGGAGCGTGTGCTCTGGGAAGGGATGGCAGACCGATAAAGAAAATTAAAACCGAGCTACTTCTGATGGGTGTGGAAAGAAAACAGTGAGGGGGATTTGATTACCTGGGGAGGCTTTTCCTTATAATTAGTAACATGCGTTACTTGTATGAATTACTGACATTGCTTGTGGTGTTTCTGTCTGTGTGGACCAAGCATGGACAAGGCCTGTCATCGCCCTGGCCCCTGCCCTGGACCTTCAGAGTCCTTCATCAGCTTTAGGTTCTTACCCCACATATGAGAGAAAGCGCGCAATACTCACCTCTCTGTGTCTGGCTTAGTCTGCTCAACATAATGTCTCCCAGTTCTACGCATTTTCTTGCAAATGACAGGAGTTTGTTCTTCTGTAGGGCTGAACAATACTCCATTATATATGTGCACAAAATGCTTTTTACCCATTCATGCATTGATGAGCACCTGGGTGAATCCATTTGTTGGCCGTTGTAAATAGTTCTGTAGTGAATGTGGGTAGACAAGCTATTTTGTTTAGTGTGCTGACTGCATCGCCTTTGGATGTATACCCAGGAGAAGGATGGACAGATAGATCATATTGTAGTTGTATTTTTAGTTTTTGAGGAATCTTCCTCCTGTTTTCCAAAGTGGCTGCACTAAATCACATTCTTAGCAATGATGCCCAAGAGTTCCTTTTTTTCCATATCCTTGCTAGCTTTAATTATTTTTTATCCTGACCATTCTAACTGGAGTGGATGAAATCTTACTGAATTGCATTTTCTTAAAGTTTTTTTTTTTTTTTTTTGAGATGGGGTCTGACTTTGTAGTTCAGGCTGATTTGAACTTACCCAAGCTAACCTCAGACTCTCAGCAATCCCCCTGCCTCTGCCTCCTGAGTGCAGGGATTACAGGTATGACCCACCATGCCTGGCACTGTGGTTTGTGGTACCAGGGATTGAACTCTGTACATTGTGCTTGCAAGGCAGACGCTGGAACTACTGAGCTAAATCCCTGGCCAGTGGCTAACGGTTTTGAGCATTGTTGGTCATTTATATGGCTTCTTTTGAGAAGTGTCTATTCAGGTCTATTTTTATGTATTACTTGTACGTTTGTTAAGTTTTATGAGTTATTTACATTTTCTGGATTCTTTATTCTGGATATTAATGTGTCAGATGAATAGCTGGCAAAGATCTCCCCCATTTTGCAAGTTGTTTCTCACTCTGTTGATTGTTTCTTTTGCTGTGCAAAAGTTTTAAAAATTTACTGAAATCTCATTTGTCAGTTTTTCTTATTTTCCTGGACTGTTTGAGTCTAATCCAGGAAATTGTTGCCTGTGTCAATATCTTGAAATTTCCTCTCTGTTTTCCTCTAGTAGTTTCAGGTCTTACAGCTGGGTCTTTGGTTCATTTTGAGTTGATTTTTGTGCAGAGGGAAAAATAGGTTAAGTTTCAGTCTTCTACACATGGATATCAGGTTTTCTCAACTTGTTAAAAGACAGAATGTATATTTTGGTACCTTTGTTGAGAATTAGTTGTTTGAAGGTGTATAGATTTGCTTTTAGGCCCTTTATTCTGTTCCATTGGCCCACATTTGTGGTGTTGTGCCGGTGCCGAGCTGTTTCTGTTACTGTGGCTGTATTGTGTATCTGGAAATCAGTTACGATGATGCCTCCAGCTCTGCTCTTTTTGATTCTGACTGCTTTGCCTTCTTGAAGTCTTCTGCTTCCATATGAATTTTAAGTTTGTTGTGTCTAGTTCTGTGAACAATATCATTGCTATTTTGATGGGAACTACATTAAATTTTTTTTTTAGATTTTTTGAGACAGGGTCTCGCTTTGTAGTTCAGGCTGGCCCTGAGCTCAGCCTCAGACTCACATCACAGCAATCCTCCCGCCTCTGCCTCCCAAGTGCTGGGATTACAGGCATGAGCCACCACGCCCGGCACTGTGGTATTGTGGTTCTAAGTGCTGCTGGGCGTGAGTCTCCACACCCAGTATGGTATGTGGTTACTGGGGATTGAACCCAGGTCCTTGCACTTGCAAAACGGATGCTGGAACCACTGACCTAAATCCCCGGCCCGGAACTACATTAAATTTGTAGACTGCTTTGGATAGTATGAACATTTCAACAGTGTGTATTTTCCCACGTTGTGAACAAGGGAGATTTTTGTTTTTGTTGTTATTTCCCAGTATAACCAGTCACTTTTCTTCCAGACTCCCTGCAGACAGAGTAGCATGGGACGGGCACACTCACGGCAGTGTGAAGCGTGGGCAGGCAGGCTGTCCTTTCAAATTATTTCCCTTTATGAGACACGGGAAGTCATTCTGTCTTCTCAGATCTTTTTCAGATTCTTTCTTCAGTATTTCATAATTTTCACTGTAGATGACTTTTATACCCTAGTTAGGCTTTTCTGTTTTTGTGGCTGTTGCGAATGAAATGATTTTCCAGATTTCTTTCCCAGTGAGCTCACCATTGATGTATAGAAGAGCTACTAATTTTTATGTTGATTTTATATCTTGTAACATTATTGAATTTATCAGTTCTAATTGTCTTTTGATGAGGTCTCTAGGTTTTTCCTATGCATAGAATCATACCATTTGCAAACAGATACCTTTACTTCTTCCTTTGTTATTTGTACGCTGTTTATTTATTTTAATCTCCCAATTGCTCAGATTAAAATTTATACGGTTATACTGAATAAGAATGATAATAATGGACATTGTTGTCTTGTTCTTGATCTTAGAGGAAATATTTTCATACTGTCTTCATTGTGATTTTGGATGTGGGTTTATTGTTTATAGCCATTATTATGTAGAGGTACGATAGTTCTGTACCTAATTTATTCAGGGATTTTATCATGAAGGGATACTGAATTTTATCAAATGGTTTTTCTGCCTCTACTGAGATGATCATGTGATTTTCACTGCAAATTTTGCTTATTAGTTGTGTTATATTTAAAAACCTGTATCCCTGGAATGAAACCAACTTGATCATGATGTATCATCTTTCCAACATGCTGCTGAATTCGATTAGCAAGTATTTTGTTGAGGATTTTTATAATTATGTTCATCAGGGATACTGGCTAATGGTTTCTTTACTGTGTCCATGTCATATTTTGGTTGCAGGATAATACTGTTGTAGTAGGATGACTTTGGAAGGGTTACTTTCTTTTCTATTTTGTAGGATAGTTTGAGAACTAATGGTGTTAGTTCTTCTTTAAAAGCTTGCTAAAATTCAGCAATGGAACTAGCTGGTTCTGGGCTTTTCTTTGTTGGGAGATTTTTTTATTACTGATTCAATCTCAGTACTTGTTGGTCTTCTTAAGTTTTAAATTATTGTCTTGGCTCAACTTTGATAGGTCAGATGTGTCCAGAAATTTGTCTACTTCTTTTAGATTTTCCAGTTTATTAACATATAGTTTTAAAAAATATTTCCTGTTACTAGGCATGGTGATACACACCTACAATCCCAGCAATCAAGAGACTGAGGTAGGAGAATCACTGTTAAGTTCAAAGCCAGCTTGGGCTACATAGTTCAAGGCCAACCTAAATTATCTAACAAGATCTCATCTCACAAAGAAGTTGTTCTGTAATGATTTTGTGCGTTTCTGTGGCATCTGTTGTAATGTCTCAAAAGGGCTGTTTTAAACTGGATGTTTGGTGAAAACATTAGAGGAAGAGACAATTGAGTTGAACCTGAGGATGGGAAGTTTCAGTTTGTGGAAAGACATGAACAAGGGATTTGAGGGGTAGGGCCGGGCCTGTGCAGAACCAGAGGTGGGTTTTGGACCAGTGAAAAAACCCAGAGAAAGCGGGCTGGAGCCTTGCGCCCATCACCTGCACACCACAGGTTTCCCTGAAACAACTCTGCCAGAGTCTGGCTTCCCAGACATATGTGCTGCTGTCAGTCGCAAGACAAGCCTGTGGCTGGCTTCCAGCTCATGTCTTCTTCTTCTTCTTTTTTTTTAAACATGTGATTTCATCCTTTCTGGCCTCTCTAGTTCCCAAAGGAAGACCCAGCTGCCAATTCCCTCTTTATTCTAATCTCTTTCTGGGTTCCCCCATCTGCTTTGGACCTGGGCAGAAACTGCTGCCATCAGCCCCAGCCAATCAAGCCCTACATCTTGTTTATCCTAACTGGCACTGACACCAGACCTTGAGATCAAGGGCAGGCCAGGCCTCTGGGACAACCACACAGGGGAGGGGAGAGGATTCTGGAGGAAGCTCTTGTACTGCCCATGGACAGAGCGAGACTGGAGACAGATTAGCTGTCTGTTGTCCATCATGG